>OVBL01000142.1:600000-809472 GCA_900406555.1 Pseudoturritis turrita | reverse complement strand
TTCGGATTGGTCTTTCCTTCATAGATCGGGATTTTCATCTTTCCAGGGTCTGGAATTCTTGTGCTTGTTATCCGCGCTGTGAACGGGGTGTTCTGTGCTTCCTCCAGTACACGATCTATCTCTGGCACCTTGCTAGTTGCTTTATGCATCATGGATCGGACAGCTCTTATGTCGGCAGCCGCTCGATCCATATCTGCTCGCATCCTAGCCATCTCGTCTTTCTGGGCTATGACTCCTGCTCGGCGCTCTTCGTTCATCCGTGCTTGCTCATCCCAGAGTATGTTTTCCTCTTCCTCGGTCAGCTCTTGATCTCCCTCGGGGATGGCCTCGAATCTTTCGGTTCGGGTTTGACCAGTTGCTAGGTGTTCAGGATTGTCATGGCTCTCCATGTTTTGCTCCATTCGGTTCTCCTCCTCCAGATTGATGACTGGTGCAGGCTCCTCTTCGATTGGCGTGTCGTCTGCCCCTTGGACTCTTGAGGCTAGGTTTGCTGAGCTTTGGTGTAGTGGTGGCAGTCTTCCTCGGGTCCTTGGTGGGTTGGGCGGAGTTGTGAAGTCCAGGGCCATTGGGTTGAGACGCCTCCCAACTCGTCTTGCTGGATCCAGACCTGATCCCGTTCCTCGGGTACGACTCGCCGTTATGAGGGCCCTCAGCTCGCCCGTCATCGTGTTGTTCAGCTTGTCTTGCTCCTCCGCCTTTTTGAGCAGTGTCTCCAGCATGGCTTTCATCTCCGTGAGCGTTGTCGTAGTCTCCCCAGTGTCTGTGGATCGGTTCGCCTGATCCTCCACGCCGGCGTTTCTGGTGTCAGCAGCGCTATCGTCTCCGTCGTTGGTCATCGTCCTCAGATCGGTTTTGTGGTGGTACTTCGGTGTAAGAAAATTTCAAAGCCCCCCTCCTTCTAGCGCCAAATTGTGGGGGTATAAATCCACGCCAATTGAATTCGTTGTCTTTTAGCGATATCTGAAACTTCTGAGTAAAAACCACCAAAAAACACAAACAGAGATCCAAAGTTGGTGTTTTATTAAGCTGCTTAGAAAGCTTTTTGTGTCCGAGCAAAAGTACAGAGTTTTGCTAGGTAAATTGCGGATCCCCTTTTCTTAGGGTTTACATGAGTATATATACTAAGTTAAGTCGGCTAAGTTAGTATCCAAAGAGATAAGGAAGATTTCCTAATTCTTCGGGATTTCCTTTTAGCAAAGCCTGTCATCGTCATGGGCTTCGATTCATGGGCTGTCTTTGTCATCTCTTTTGTGGGCTTTAATCTGTGGGCTCGTTGTCTTGGCCCATTCTCTAACCATGGTTCACGGCTCGGGTAACGCCATGGTTCATGGCTCGGGTGACACCACGGTTCACGGTTCAGGTGAGGCCATGGCTCACGGCTCGGGTGACACCGTGGTTCACAGTTCGGGTGACGCCATGGTTCACGGCTCGGGTGATGCCATGGTTCACGGCTCGGGTGATGCCATGGCTCACGGCTCGGGTGACGTACTATGGGCCGTGACCCCCGATCCGTCTGTCGCGCCATGGATCGGGGTATACGTCCGAGCTTCTTCGCTGTGGGTCGTGACCCCGATCCGTCTGTCGCACCATGGATCGGGGTATACGTCCGAGCTTCTTCGCTGTGGGTCGTGACCCCCGATCCATCTGTCGCGCCATGGATCGGGGTATACGTCCGAGATTCTTCGATGTGGGTCGTGACCCCCGATCCGTCTGTCGCGCCATGGATCGGGGTATACGTCCGAGCTTCTTCGCTGTGGGTCGTGAGCCCCGATCCGTCTGTCGCGCCATGGATCGGGGTATACGTCCGAGATTCTTCGATGTGGGTCGTGACCCCCGATCCGTCTGTCACGCCATGGATCGGGGTATACGTCCGAGCTTCTTCGCTGTGGGTCGTGACCCCCGATCCGTCTATCGTACCGTGGATCGGGGTACGCGCCCCCGATCCAACTCTCCCTCCACAGTTAGGGACTTCGATCCACCTCCTTGTCACGGTTCGGGATCCTGATCCAACTTGTCTTCATAGTTAGGGATCCCAGTCCACCTCGTCACGGATCGGGGGTCCCGATCCAACTTGTCACAGTTAGGGGTCCCGATCCAACTTGTCACGGATCGGGGTACCCGATCCAACTTCATGGTTAGGGATCCCAATCCAACTTCTCGCGGTCAGAGATCCCGATCCCACTCACTGTTCGGGGTACCCGATCCAACTTCTTGGTTAGGGATTCCGATCCAACTTCTCACGGTTAGGGATCCCGATCCCACTCACAGTTCGGGGTACCCGATCCAATTTCTTGGTTAGGGATCCCGATCCAACTCACGGTTAGGGATCCTGATCCCACTCACAGCTCGGGGTACCCGATCCAACTTCATGGTTAGGGATCCCGATCCAACTTCTTGCGGTTAGGGATCCCGATCCCACTCACAGCTCGGGGTACCCGATCCAATTTCTTGGTTAGGGATCCCGATCCAACTTCTCGCGGTTAGGGATCCCGATCCCACTCACAGCTCGGGGTACCCGATCCAACTTCATGGTTAGGGATCCCGATCCAACTTCTCACGGTTAGGGATCCCGATTCCACTCACAGCTCGGGGTACCCGATCCAATTTCTTGGTTAGGGATCCCGATCCAACTTCTCGCGGTTAGGGATCCCGATCCCACTCACAGCTCGGGGTACCCAATCCAACTTCATGGTTAGGGATCCCGATCCAACTTCTCGCGGTTAGGGATCTAGCTGCTAGCACCTTTTCATACTTAGTCATTTTTAATCGTTGATTCTCAAGGGGTGAAATCTGACCCCAACAGCAGTCATCACTGCGTCTCCCGGCCCAATACTGCTTTGGAACACACTTGTCAAATAGCATTGATCTAGCAACCTCCATCAGATCCCTATTCCTGCGTTCTGCCACCCCATTTTGTTGAGGAGTGTAAGCACAAGAATTTTGATGTACAATCTCGTGCTTTTCCAACAGCTCTTTAAACCCATTGCTTATGTATTCCCCTCCATTATCACTCTTGAATACCTTAAAAACTGAGTAGAGACATAGTTATGGAACTTAGAAAATACCTCAAGGACATGACTCTTTGATCGCAGAAGAGTAACCCATGTGTATTTGGACTTCTCATCAATGAAGGAAACGAAATACTTAAATTGATCATGAGTGGCACAAGGTGTTGTCCATAAATTAGAGTGAACCAGATCAAAGCAATCATCATACAAAGTAGTGGATTCTGGAAAAACAGTCCTACAATGTTTTCCTAGAATACAAGCTTCACATTTTTGATAATCTTGAGTCAGGTTCGGCAAAAGGAGTTGGAGAGCTTTGAGATGAGGGTTACCGAGCCTAGCATGCCAAACAGAGTTCATACAGATTGAGCTTAGAGCAGAGTGAGTAGCCGCAACATCCACAACAGGTTGCTTGTTGTTAAAAAAATCCAAAATATAGAGACCATCCTTGGAGCAACCTTCTCCAATGGTCTTTCCTGGCTTAGCGTCCTGATGGGAAGCTAGGGAAGACCATTGGAGAAGGTTTTACTGCCTCTACGACTTAGTATCCATAAACCACAGTCTGGTTTATGGATAATAGCTTGCTATCACTAATCATGTGATGGGAAGCACCAGAATCAACAATGATTGGTTTATGAGTCGTAGAGGCAGTAAAACTTTTACCAGATTCGGTTAGATTGGCAATGCTCTTGATGAGAGCATCTAAGTCAGACTTTCTCACAACCTCATCATCACCAGTTGTAGATAGGCTTGCAGCATATCCAGCTGATCCTCTAGAGGTCTTTGGTGTGTCCCTTCATCTTGTAATGTTCACACACCCACACGTTTCTTCTCTTTGCCTGTTGATAATCCCCACAACTTACATGAGCAGTCTCACTGATCCCTTGTAAGAGATCTTTTGATCATTCTTCCTTCTGGATCATCATATAAACTTCATTTAAGATTTGCAGCTTCTCAAACCTTAGAATATGGTGGATCGGTCCTTTGAACGATCCATTGAGAGTGAGAAGGAGTCCAAAGACCTGATCCTGCTCGCGCCTCTCCATCATCTCCAGAACATCAGTGGTAGGAGGTCTAAGCATCTCCAGCTCTGCCCAAAGTGTTCTGAAGTCCCTAAACAATGTCTTGAATGACTTCTCCCCTTGTTGGAGATCATTCAGAGCTTTCTTCACCTCAAAAATACGACTGAGATTAGAGGTGTTACCATAAACACTCATGAGAGTGTCCCACAGTTCCTTTGCATTTTCAACATATGAGTAACCTGCAAGGATTGAATGCTCCAAGGAGCTCTTAAGAACAACCAGAACAAGCTGGTCTTCCTGGATCCACTTGGGATCCTCTTTGTTGGTTCCAGATCTGATAGGAGACTTCACTGCTCCCTTATCTGCTACAACTTCTCCCTGGACTGCTACAGCTTCTCCCTGGACTGCTACAACTTTTTTCTTGTCCGTAGACACTTCTTGAGAGCCAACTATGTGCTCCCACAAGCCACGACTGCGTAGAGCAATTCTTGTGGTTCTTGACCACAATATATAGTTGTCTCCTTTGAGAACAACCGGTAAAGTGATTTGTTTTTGATTCTCCATTTTTGTGTTCTTGAGAAGAAACAGAGAAACCAAAGAAAAAATAGAGTGAAAGATTTTTCGGAAATAGTCTTTAAGGAGCTTATGGCTCTAATACCATGTAGGAATTTATGAGATCAAGTTAGATTAAAGAAGATTAAATAAAAACTGTATGGAGGAGAATCAGAGAAGATTATGAAAAGTTATGTGGTTACAATCTTGTATATATAAACACAAGTTAAATAAGTGGCTAAAGAAGTAGAATAAATATATACTTAAAATAGTCAACATAAAAGTAAAACTAAGAGTTGAATATTCACCGGAGATATTTAAATACAAATGTAAAATGTATGATATATAATTATATAGTAACATAAAGATTATTGAAAGAGCTTGCGTATGCTTGAAACTACAAGAGTAGAAACTGAGCTAAAAGCACATGGAAGGTTACTTTAACATTGGGAAAACACATCTTCTTCTTCTTCCTTTTAAGTCACTTTTCCTCCTCTCTTTTTCATTTTTGAAATTTTTTCTAAATATTTTTATTGCATAATGGAATCAACTATAGACATCTATATAGAGGTTTCATATTATATGATTTTATAATCATAGGTTGCTAAATAAGATATAAGTCATGATATCATATGTATACAATCCCAAGCAAAGACAACACACATCATCATGTTCTCCCCCCAATAACAATCACTTGCAAAGTACATACACACAAACTCAAAATAATTCTAAAGAAAAATTATTAATTAATTTAATATACAAAATTATATCCCTTTAATTACTTAAGACATCACACCATGAAATTTCCCAATTCCCAATACAAACGCATAGCCAAGAACTTCAAAAAATGCTTAGAGGCATCTTCCACATTTGCCTTGCATCATCATTTCTTCTTCTATCATTCTCCTCCGCCGTATCCGACGGTGGCTTCACCGCTGGAGCCAGTGCTCCTCCTCCGTGGGACCACAATGTTGCTCAACCACCCGAAACCGCACAGTCCCCAACCCCGACCACGAGTCCTCCTACCGCATCACCACCATCTCCCGGCCCGGCGGCTGCACAATCTCCGATCAACAACGGCTCTGTCTCAGGCGACATGACATGGTGGTGCAACAAGACCCCACACGCTGAGACATGCAATTACTACTTCCAAAAGAGCCCACACAACAACAGTAATCGACCACCAAGGTTCCGGTCCGACTTCTTACGCATGCTGGTAAAGATAGCACTTGACCAAGCCATCATCACACACGCTCAAACCGTTAAATTCGGTCCGAGCTGCACCAACAACCAACGGAAAGCCGCATGGTCAGACTGCGTAAAGCTCTTCGAAAACACCGTGGCTCAGCTGAACCGGACGCTCATGGGACTTAACCCCGCGGCTTCGGATGATGTCAAGTGTACGGACTTCGACGCACAAACGTGGCTCAGCACGGCTCAAACCAACATCGAGACGTGCCGGTCCGGCTCAGAGGATCTTAACGTCTCGGATTTCGTCATGCCGGCGATCTCCAACAAGAACTTGTCGGATTTGATTGGAAACTGCTTGGCCGTCAATGGAGTTCTCATGAAGCAACATAATCATACGACTGGTACGTTCTACTATTTTAGTATTATAACTACTTAAAGTGGTTAATTAGATCACGAATATGCCAATTTGTTCACCAAATTGTCGGTTTCTGCTTATAAATTTTGATGCAACGAAAAGTATGATAAAGTGTTACGTTTATCGTAATCTTTTTTCACACGTGAAGATTAATCATGAATACTAATTATCACCTTCGGTTATATATTTTTATTTTTTTCCTCCAAAAGACAACTTTTTACATGTTAGAGGGCATATATTTAAACCGGTTATAATATGACATGACTTTATCTAACACGGTCATATTTCAATTTGTTTGGTTTGTCCAGCTAACCACAAAGAATACTTCCCAAGTTGGGTCTCAAGACACGAGAGACGATTACTTGTATCGGCCTCTTTAGCAAAATCGAGACCCCACCTAGTGGTGGCACAAGACAGGTCCGGCCATTTCCGGTCAATCCAAGCCGCGATAAACTTCGCAGCAAGACGGAGAATCAAGTCAAGATTTGTGATATATGTGAAGAAAGGTGTTTACAGAGAGAACATTGATGTCGGCAACGATAACCACAACATCATGCTCGTTGGCGACGGCGAAAGAAAAACAATCATCACCAGCGGTAGAAGCGTCCAGCACGGCTACACCACCTATAACTCTGCAACCGCCGGTTAAAACTCTTTCTCAAAATCTTACCTAAATCCGAATTTAAACCTCTAGTGGTACTAATATGTTTTTTTCCAACTCTTATTGAAGGCTTTGGAGGCCAACGGTTTGTAGCAAAGGACATGACATTCATCAACACGGCAGGGCCATTGCGTGGCCAAGCTGTGGCGGTTCGATCATCCTCTGACCTCTCTGTTTTCTACCGTGTCGGTATCCACGGATTCCAAGACACGCTCTACATTCACTCACAACGTCAGTTCTTTAGAGAATGTTACATCTCAGGCACCATAGACTTCATCTTCGGAAATGCAGCTGTCGTGTTTCAGAACTGCATGATTCTTGTCCGAAAACCTCTCCGTGGCCAAGCCAATGTTATAACCGCCCAAGGACGTGGTGACCCATTCCAGAACACAGGCATAACCATCCATAGCTCAAGGATTATCGCGGCTTCTGATTTGAAGCCTGTGATTCGAGCTTACAAGACCTATTTAGGTCGACCGTGGCAGGCCTATTCGCGTGTCACGATCTTGAAGACCTATATAGACAACTCAATCAGTCCCTTGGGATGGTCTCCTTGGTTAAGAGGATCCAATTTTGCTCTCAATACAGTTTTCTATGGAGAGTATAAAAATTTTGGACCGGGTTCTTCCACGAGGTGGCGGGTCCGGTGGAAAGGATTCCACGCCATAAGTAGTGCCGCGGTTGCTTCCCGTTTTACTGTGGGAAGCCTTATCGCCGGTGGTTCATGGTTGCCTTCCACTGGCGTGCCGTTCAAGACAGGGTTGTGAGGAGATCAGCATATGTCCTATCCCAAAGACTATACAGTGTGTTATGTGTTCCTTGTTTATTTATTACTGATTTATTTATCTCTTTTTTACATTTTTTTAAACCAACAACTCATTCTATAATTTAAAGAGACAATGGTATAAAACGCATATGCTCTAACGCTACATTTGGTCCTGCTTGTTATCTAAAACACAAGCTTTGATCAATGTTAGTGTAAATTTACTTATCTTGCGAAGCCGAGTCCGGTTTTATTAAATTTGCTTAGAGTCCTTGGAAAAACAGTACATTGTTAAGAGAACTCATTATACTCAAAATCGTAACAATGAGAACTGCAAATAATTTAGATATTTATACGAGTAGCAAAAATGGAAAGAATGCAACAAAACCAAATTAAAGTCACTTAAGTAGGGGTAAGAAAAAAATTATCATCCTTCATGTTATCACCAATAAAACCAAATATCATCCCACCAACTAAACCAATTAAACCGAAACAAACCAAAGCCAACCGCCTCTTCTCATTCGCTTCTCTAACCACCACCTCTTCCTTCACGGCCGCCACCACCGGAAACATAACCTCTCTCTTCTCCTCAGATGACGCATCTTGAAACAATGACCACTGCTCGTCGTCTTCATCTTCCTCTGTTTTACCAACTTCGTTCAGACAAGATTCGACCCACGAGTAAACCGAACCGGTTTCACCGTCGACAACACCATCATTAGTTTCCAAACTGACTGTTTCCGGTTCAATACCGAACCATTATTATGACCGGACAATTGGTTGGTTTTAAAAGCCTCCTCGAGTTCGTTTAACCTCTTGGCCATGCAAGCAAGTTTCAGCCTTTCTTCGCTGACTTCTTCTCCTTCCACATCTATTTGTCGTGACAAAATCTCAGCCGCTAAAAGGGTCTTAGCGAAAATAACTCGGAGTTCGATATCCCGGTAAAAACATTGGGATCATCGTCATTAAAATTGATTGCTTCACGTAAAGACTCGAGTTCTTCAAGTTTCTTCTCCAAGACTGAGTTTATCTTTGCCTTCGCCATCATACTCTTAATCCTCTTAATCCCCCATTAATGTTTTTTCTCTCTTTGTGTGATTTTACTATGTGGAATAAGAAAATTTATAATGTAATGGGTTGCGACGGTTACTATGAATTATAGACTCGAGTTCTTCAAGTTTCTTCTCCAAAACTGTTTGCCTTTTCGTACGTTACCTATAAATACGTTCCTTTGGATATTTTTTTCATTTTCCTATAATTAATTTGAAAAATAGAAGTTAAAAGAAAATATTTAGATGAAAAAATTATAAACTTAAACAATGTAACGAAACAAAAGTGCAACGTATAAGGACAACGAAACAAAGTTTTTCCATGCTATGATGAAGCAAAGAAGAGCAAGAAACAGGATTATAAGACTTTTTAATGATAATGGGATCCGGAAGAGACGGATGAGGGTTTGGAGAATTTAGCTACGAGTTATTTCAATTTTTTGTTCACGTCAACTCAACCCAGGAATACTGAGGAAATTTTACAAGCTTTACAACCAATAATCACAAGTGAGATGAATACGAGGCTGACAAGGGATATAACAGAAGAAGAGGTAAAGAAGGCACTGTTTATGATGAACCCGGAAAAAGTTCCGGGTCCAATAAATGGATTGACAGCTCTCTTTTATCAACGTTTTTGGCCAACAACAAAAGAGGAATTGGTAAAGATAATCCGTCACTTTTTCAATTCGGGCTCCTTTGATATAAGATTAAATACTATCAACATTTGCTTAATCCCGAAAACGGATAGGCCCCAACGTATGGGAGAATTCAGGCCAATCGATTTGTGTAATGTGGGATACAAGATTATATCCAAGATTTTGTGTATGAGGTTGAAACAAGTATTACCAAAGGTAATTTCGGAAACACAATCAGCATTTGTGTCAGGGCGGCTAATTTCGGATAACATACTAATAGCTCAGGAAATATTTCAGGGTTACGGACTACCTCAGCATGTAGACATGAATTCATGGCAATTAAGACGGATATGAGTAAAGCTTATGAGCATATAAAATGGAACTTCTTGGAAGCAGTCATGGCTCGCTTAGGTTTTGGACATATATGGATCAAATGGATAATGTACTGTGTGAAATCGGTTTCGTATTAGGTACTGATTAATGATCAACCAAAATGGCATATAAACCTAGGGAGGGGTCTTAGGCAAGGTGATCCACTTTCACCATATTTATTTATTTTGTGTACAGAGGTGCTGATTGCTAACCTGAGGAAGGCTGAGAGGAAAAAACTATTAACAAAGATAAAAATAGCTCGAGGGAGTCCAGCGATATCTCACTTGCTGTTCGCGGATGATAGTTTATTATTTTTTAAAGCGGAGGCGAATGAATGTCGGACTATTCTAGAGGTACTAGGGACTTATGGTAAAGCTTCGGGGCAAGAAATTAATTTCGATAAATCTTCGTTTACGTTGGGCAATGATGCCGCAAGCCAAGCATAGTTACAACTTAAAAATATTTTGGGAATTGAGAAGGAATGCAGTATGGGGTCTACCTAGGAATTCCAGAGAGCTTGGGAGAATCTAAGAGTAAGATCTTTAATTATGTGAAAGAAAGATTTAATGATAAGGTAAATGGTTGGTCGGCAAAGTTTTTATAGAGGGGGGGGGAGGGGTAAAGAGATTCTGATTAAATCAGTCGCTCTTGCTCTTCCGACTTATGTAATGTCATGCTTCAGACTTCCCCGGTCATTAACTTCTAAGTTAACCAGTGCAATAGCTAGATTCTGGTGGAACTCACTGTGGTTTTTATTGGATAGCATGGGAAAAATTATGCATCCCAAAAAAAAAAAGAGGCCTTGGGTTCCGCTACTTGGAACATTTTAATAAGGCTTTGCTGGCAATACAACTATAGAGATTATATCAATTCTCTGGTAGCGAGAGTCCTTAAGAGAAGGTATTTCAGGTTTAGACACCCATTACAGGCAATAAAACCCACACTCTCCATCTTTCGGTTGGAAGAGTATAATATCAGCAAGAGACTTACTGTATAAAGGTAGTAGGGTGAGAATGGGATCCGTAAATGGTATAGCTGTGTGGGATGATCCATGGATACCCGACATATATCCCAGGCCAGCAAGAGGGAGAGGAAGTGTTTTGCATCCAAATTTAAAAATCAATCATCTGATTAATCCACTTACAAAAGATCAGCATGACCCAATCCTTCAAGAGTTTATGGATTTGGAGGACATGAAATTGATTAAAGGACTCGATATCAGCCCAACATTCAAATCGGATAGTATAATTTGGTATTTTACAAAGTCGGGCAGATATACGGTTAAATCAGGATATTGGTTATCACAAAAGCTAGTAGCAGAGGAGATGTCCAGTTAGTAACTGAGCCGAGTATCACGGCGCTAAAGGCATATGTTTGGAAAATTCAATGCCCCTCTAAAATAAAAAAAAATTTGTGGCAAGTTTTAACGGGTTCATTGGCAGTTTCGACAAGACTAAATCAGCGAGGAATTAATTGTCCCACCAGGTGTGTGCGCTGTGGGGTAGAAGAGGAGACGGTTAATCATGTGTTATTTCAATGTCCAACGGCGGCACAATCTTGGGATATTTCCCCTATTTCTTTGGTTGCGGATTCACTTTCATCGCCTTCGGTCTTCTCAAACTTAGACTATTTTTTCTGGAGAAACCAAAAGCAGGAAAACCATGATGGGGGACATGACATTTTTCCATGGCTTATGAGGTTCATCTGGAAGGCAAGGAATGGAAGGGTATTTCAAGGAGCTGGCTCGGAACCCACTAATAGTTTACAACTTGCAGAGAGTGAATTTTTGGCTTGGAGAGAAGCCCAAACTAGTAGCTCAAGTCCAGAAATAGTACATATGAACGTGACCAAACAATCCAAAAGTACTCAGTATAGAGTGGATGGTTCTTGAAAGGAGACGGATGCGACCTCAGAATTGGGGTGGATATGTTGCGAGGGGGACCATACCCTACTGATCGGGGCGAGAGGACAAAGAAAATGCCTGTCACCATTACACTCGGAGATGGAAGCCTTGTTATGGACGATGAAATCCATTTTGGAAAAAGAAGTAGATTGCCAGTCGTTCGAGACAGATTGTTCGGAACTGGTTAATTTGACTCAATTTCCAGAATTGTGGCCCGCCTTTTCCATTCCCTTGGATACTTTTGGTGACCTTCATGCTAGGTTCCCAAGTTCCTCATTATCATTAATCCCACGCTCTCTAAATGGTAAGACCGACTGTTTGGCCCGATCAGGCCATTCGAGGTTGATTGAATTTTCTTTTGTAAGTGAAACACTACCGCATTGGATTACCAATGGCCAGAAATTATTTTAATGAATGATTGTTGACAAAAAAAAAGGACAACTTTATTATAACAAATATAAAAAGCGAAACAGAGAATGGAAATTTTAAAAGAAAAAAGTAAAGGTAACATGTCTCTCTCCAGAGATGACTTTTTAGGCGATTTTTTCAACCGCCTTCTTCCTCTTCGATAAAGCGAATCTCTGACGATTTCTTCCTGTGTTTGGTCTAAGATTGTCGGTTATTATCCGTTAAAGGTTTCCATTAACGGTTATTGGGTCTCATCTTTCGGATGTGTTTTAAATCTATAAACCACCATGGACAATTGTCTATAAATCCCCTTCCCTTCTTCTTCTATTTCGTTCTTACGTTATCAAAAAATCTCAACAATGAGTGACAATCTTCGTCGCCGTTTACAAGATCTAACCCTAGGCGCCGAAGATGAACCAATTTCTCTACCAGCGGCAGTGTGTAACTAGGCAGCAAGTGCAAATCGATTCACAATCATCGGAATCCTAGTGAGTCCAAAGAAACAACATCTTCGCACTCTCATCGGTCATATGCCAAAACTCTAGGGTTTTCGAAACAGTGTAATTGGTCGAATTGTTGGGCCATAAAAATTCCAATTTGTCTTCCAGTCAGAGGAAGCGATGAATTAACTCTTCGTCATGGCCCTTGGTCCTTTAGCGAATGGATGTTAGCCTTACAGAGATGGTCTCCTCAATTAAACGATGAATCACTGAAGTTCATTCCCTTCTGGATCCAGATTCGTGGCATTCCAATTCAATTTCTCACGCGCCCTATGATTAGTTACATTGGAAGCACTTTCGGTCCTGTGATAGATGTTGATTTCGATGAATCCTCCACAAGAGTGGATTTCGTCAGGGTCCAAATAAATTGGCCCTTACGTCAGGGTGGATTTCGTCAGAGTGGATTTTGTCAGGGTCCAAGAGAGGGACTTCATGGATGTTTTTGCGGATTACACAAGACAAGAAGATACTTCGGGTTTTAATAAAAGAAAGAGACATGAAGTCAAAGACATGCTAAACAATCCCATCTTTGGTGAAGAAAACGGGACGGGTCTGTTTCATGTGACTAAGAAGGCTAACTTATGTGAATCACAAGGATCTTGCTCAGTCTACCAACCTGATTTCAGAGGCGCAGGGGGCCCGGTACCCCCAGGGTTTCCATGAAGATCATTTCCTGGAATTGTTAGGGCCTCGGGCCTGAGGGGTCGCTGGCGGAAAGCAGGCTGTCTAAACTTTGCAAAACTAATAAGCCTGCTGTTTTATTTATGATTGAAACTATGCATAAGTGTGATATACTTAGGGATTTTTGTGCTTATCTAAAGTTTGATTATGTAACTACGGTTCCTCCTTTAGGTAGAAGTGGAGGTTTAGCCTTGTTTTGGAAAAAAAGAAGTTAATGTAACAAGGATGTATGTAGATGTACGTTTGATCGACGTTTCGATTAACTTCAATGGAATGTCTTTTTTTTGTCGTGTGTGTACGGACATCCAAATCAGACTCGTCGACATGAACTTTGGCAAAAACTTGAAGAGATATGGACCTTGGCTTTTAGTTGGAGATTTCAATCAAATACTCTCAAACAATAAAAAAGAAGGTGATCAAGTAAGAGATGAAAAAAGTTTTGAAGATTTTGGTAAACTATGCAGTACTTGTGATCTCAATAATCTAACATCTAAAGGCAACCAATTCTCCTGGATTAGGAAGAGATACAAGTACACAGTCAAGTGTTGTTTAGACAGAGTGATTGTTAATTCGGCTTGGTTAGCAACTTTTCAAGCATCAGAAGCCAAACTTTTAGGTTTATATGGATCCGATCATTGGCATGTAATAACCAAGATAGCTTACACAAACACTACAAGAAAACATGCCAATTTGCGAGGAGAATTTGCGACCAATATTGAGGTCGCAAATTTGCGAGGCGTTTGCTAGGAATTTGCGTCTGTCGTCGCAAATTAGTCGCAAATTAGCGTGGATAATTTTCGTCGCAACTTCGTCGCAAATATCCTCTAATTTGCGACTCATTTGCGACGAAAATATAGTTCGTAGCAAACACGTTGCAAATTTGCGAGGCATTTGTGGGGATAGATATTTTCTAAGATTTGCGACTGATTTGCGAGAATATATAGAAAGTAGTACCCACGTTTTTAATGATTTCTAACTGCTTTTTGCTACTAATTATTTGGTCGCAAATGGGTAGCAAATTACTAGCAAATGCCTTGCAAATATTTTTTCCTAGCAAATTAGTAACAAAGGTTGGTCGCAAATGAGTAGCAAAAATGGCTGATCCTCTATAAATAGCAAGCTATGGGGGAGACGAAAATCATATCACAAATATCCCAAACCTACTCACGCAAATATTTTATTTCGCAAACACACTATAAATCCGATATTTTTTGTGGAGAGGTCGATAATCGGATCATGTCTTGGCATCATGAGATATACACGGTTCGGGCATGGATGTACAACCGGCGAGATCCAGATACCGGTGAAGTGACGAGAGAATTTAGAGATGGTCTTGATCAATTTTTGATCCACGCGACACATCAGTCATTCGCGGTAGAAAACGGTAACAAAATTTTCTGTCCTTGTGTTAAGTGCGAGAACATTGATCATCATGATGCAAACACTGTTTGGAAGCATTTATATACGAGGGGGTTTTTACCTAACTATTATGTGTGGTTTGCGCACGGAGACGATTTTGTAGTTAATGTTCCGGGTAGTTCAAGTACGAGTTATCATGGCAATCAAGATGGCGCTAGTAGTTTTGATAATAACTATGATCAGCATGCTCATCAGGAAGATTATAATGAATATGGATATGGTAATAGTGATGGGAATAGGTTTCATGACATGGTTACTGATGCATTTCATGAAAGTACTGCCTCGTTTAATGATAATACTTTTGAAGAACCAAACCCGAGTGCTAAAAAGTTTTACGATATGTTAGACGCTGCTAATGAACCCATCTACGAAGGATGTAGAGAAGGGCTTTCAAAATTGTCATTAGCATCTAGGATGATGACAATTAAAAGCGAAGATAACATTAGTGAAAATTGCATGGATAAATGGACTGCATTGTTTAACGAGTATTTGCCGGAGGGCAATAACTCAGCAGAGAGTTACTATGAAATACAGAGACTGGTCGCGAGTCTTGGTTTACCGTCTGAGATGATTGACGTCTGCATTGATAACTGTATGATTTTCTGGAAAGATGATGCTAAGTTGCAGGAATGTCGTTTTTGCGGAAAACCGAGATATAAAGAGACAGGTGGCCGCACGAGGGTGCCGTTCCAGCGTATGTGGTATCTTCCGATAACAGATAGATTGAAGCGATTATACCAATCAGAGCAGACTACTGGGGCAATGAGGTGGCACGCAGAACACTTTAGTGAGGAAGGGGTGATCTCTCATCCATCAGATGCGAAGGCGTGGAAACACTTTAACACGGTACATTCAGACTTTGCTGAAGAACATAGAAATGTTTATTTGGGTCTTTGCACTGATGGGTTTAGTCCGTTTGGTATGTCTGGTCGGCAATACTCGTTGTGGCCAGTCATAGTAACGCCTTATAATTTACCTCCGGATATGTGCATGCATCGAGAATTTTTGTTCATGAGCATTCTTGTTCCGGGCCCTAAGCATCCAAAAAGATCTCTTGACGTGTTTTTGCAGCCTCTGATCCATGAATTACAGGAGTTATGGCATGTCGGTGTACGAACATTCGATTCATCAAACCGCCAGAACTTCACCATGAAGGTTGTGCTTATGTGGACCATAAGCGACTTCCCCGCCTATGGGATGTTATCTGGATGGACAACTCATGGGAAATTGTCATGTCCTTACTGTCTGGATCAGACTGATGCGTTTCAATTGAAGAATGGACGCAAAACATGCTGGTTCGATTGTCATCGTCGATTTCTGCCATTGGGTCATCCGTATAGAAATAACAAGAAGTTGTTCAAGAAAAACAAAACCGTCAAAGTCCCCCCTCCGGTTTATCTTTCAGGGGAACAGTTGGAAGCGCAAATAGATTATTGCGATGCTCAACAAATTGCAGAAGTTGGGGGTAACTGGTACAATGTCCCGCTAATATGCCGGGTGGGTATGGGCAGTATCATAACTGGCATAAGAAAAGTATATTCTGGGAACTGCCGTACTGGAAAGATCATCTCTTGAGGCACAATTTGGATGTAATGCACGTTGAGAAGAACTTTTTCGAAAATATCATCCACACGTTGTTGAATGTTCCGGGTAAAACGAAAGACAATTTGAAATCACGTTTGGATCTCCCTGGTATATGCGCAAGGCCTGAGTTGCACATTACAAGCGATGGTAGGGCACCGATTCCTATTTTTCAGCTGTCATTGGACTCAAAGAATAGTTTGTTTAACTGGGTTAAGGATGATGTCAAATTCCCAGATGTATATGTGTCAACGTTCTCAAGGTGTGTCGAGCAAGGGCAAAAATTTTCAGGAATGAAGAGCCATGATTGTCATGTATTCATGCAACGACTACTACCATTTGTATTGCAGGAGCTTCTACCAAATCACGTCCACGAGGCACTAGCAGGTATTATTCTTGTATTATATATATTTTTAATTATATATATTTGTAATTTATAATTAACTTGTACGTTGTACATAATTTCAGGTATCGGGGCATTTTTCAGAGACTTATGTGCTCGAACATTAAATGCGGATGAAATCTTGACGTTGAAATCAGACATCGCAGTTATTCTTTGCAACTTGGAGAAGATATTTCCTCCTTCATTTTTCGACGTGATGGAACATCTGGTAGTACACTTACCGCATGAGTTGGATCTTGGTGGACCAGTCCAATTTTGATGGATGTACCCATTCGAAAGGTTCTTCAAACATCTGAAGATGAAAGCAAAAAATCTCGCAAGGGTTGAGGGATCTATCGTGGCAGGAAGTTTGACCGAGGAGACATCTAATTTCTCGAGTTACTACTTTAGCCCAACCGTGAAAACAAAGAAAACGGGTCGTAAACGATACGATGATGGTGGGGTTGGGCGAACATATCCTGATGTGGGAGTACCCGATGTCTTCTCGGATTTAGGCCGAATGGGTGGCAAAGTAAAGGCAAGCGAGTGGTGTGATTACAAGCATTCTCACGCAGCTCATACTTATATCTTGCTAAACTGTGATTTCTTTCGACCGTATGAAAGGTATATATATAGTACTAGTTTACTTATATACATATACAATTAATTATAACTAATCATCATCCTTTATTATGTGATGCACAGGATGCTCGAACAGCAAATACGGGAAGCATTTCCGGAACTTGACGACCAAGAAGTGAGATCATACGTTGAACGTGATTTCGCTGGATGGATGAGAGAGAAGGTAACTATAAGCATAATCTTATAGTTATATATATATATATCTGATATTAATTAATTAGTAATCAACTAATTGCATTTGGCCTTGTAGGTGACCAAGAGGAGGTCTCGACCGGGAACTTGGCCTCTGTGGGTCCACGAGTTCGTGATGGGGCCTATCGCTAATATAAGAACCGCTAAGATGTATTGTACTCGCGGATTTATTTTCCATACATTTGAGCATGGGCAACGAAGGGCCACTGCAAATTATGGTATTCATGTCCCAGGTGATACCAATTTTTACGGTATCCTGAAAGAAATCGTAGAAGTAGAGTATGCTGGGATGATGAATCTTAAATGCGTCCTATTTCGATGTGATTGGTTTGATCCAACTATTGGGGTTGGCGTAAGATCAAGCAAATTCGAAGTCGTGGATGTACAGGGACACCGGAGTTACACTGGCAAGTTCGAGCCATTCGTGTTAGCATCTCAAGCGGAGCAAGTAGTTTTCATTCCTTACCCTCGAACTCGGGTCCGACGTGATCAGAATTGGTTGTCTGTTATTAAAGTTAACCCACGGGGTCGAATTATCGGAGGCTTAGCTGATGATGATCATCTACCGCCCGTACAACCTGAAAGGACAGAAACAGTTTACATCCCCATCGATTCAAGCAATGATTTGACCAGAATTGACCCGCTTTATAGGGGACTTGAAGTCATATGCGAGAAATCTGATAGTCAAACGGAGTCAGACGAGTTTGATGAAGGGGACGAAATTGAGGATGATGACGAAGAAGATGAAAATGGACAAACTTACGTTTCCGATCATGATGAGTAACAATTATGTATCGTGTATTATAATCATCGTTTGTAAGAATTATGTATTTATCGTGTTTTTTTTTAAAATAAATCAACTAAAAATTGCGACTCATTTGCGACTGATGGTCGCAATTTAGTCGCAAATTTTGCTACTAAATTGCGACCCTCAGTCGCAAATGAGTCGCAATTTTTAGTTGATTAACCCTAAACACTAAACCCTAAAACCCTAGACACATAAATAAACCCTCTAAACCCTAAACCCTAAACTATGTATCGTATTTTTTTAAAAAAATAAATCAACTAAAAATTATTTAGGTTTGTAGGGATTTTAGGGTTTAACGTTTAAAGGATTTTTAGGGTTTACGGTAAATCAACCAAATATTGCGACTAAACGCCGCAAATTATTTTTCTCGAACAACTTTTAGATTTAAAGAATCGATCTACATATATATATATAGCTTAAGTATGTCACTATATAGATGATTCGATCAATTTTCGTAGGATTGTCGAATTGCTTATATAATTGCCCTAAACCCTAAACACATAACCCTAATGTATAATTATAGACTGTATATATGTATGAAGTTTGCGATAAACCGAAACCCTAAACCCTAAACCATTTTTTCTTTTTTTTTTTAATCTAGCAGTCGCAAATGAGAAACAAATTTTTGCGACTCATTTGCGACGAAACGTAGCAACCGCATCGCAAATTTGCTACGTATTTGCGACGCAACGTAGCAATCGCGTCGCAAATTTTGGCGGTTTAATTTACCGCGTGTTGAATATTTGACCCGATTTGCGACTAAATTGCCACGTGGCGTCGTAAATGAGTCGCAAAAAATGGCGGTAATTAAATAAATTAACCTTTTTATTTTGGCGGGTGTTGAAAAATTGACCAGATTGCGACTTATTTACGACGCCACGTCGCAATCTCGTCGCAAATGTGGGCGGCAAATACGATTGGGTGAAAAAAACGGTGCGTTTTTGCGACTAGATTGCGACCAACTTGCGACTCATTAAATTTTTATATAAGGCAGCCGAATTTGCCTTGCTCTTTGCTCATTTTCTCACATCCTCACTCTCTCTCCTCGCAATTCTCTCTCTCTAAAAGGTATATTCCGAATTTTTTTTTAAATTTATAATTTTTGCTTTAGAATGGTTAGGAATAGATTTAGGTATGGAATAAATTTATAGTTTTGGTTTTAGAATGGTTTGGAATATAGTTAGATTGAATATAATTTTTATTATATATTTTATTGCAGATGGGTGATAGGCATAATGAGTATACCGGTTTTTTATTCGCTTCCGGTACACCTGTACCGCGACGCGGCGGATCCCATTCACGACGTGACGGACCTTCTTCATCGACTCCGCCTATCTCGGATTTTGTTCCAGAGACGCAGCCACATGATCTGCCACCTGAGGCTCCACAGTTCGAGCATATGACGCTGGAGCAGCTTCTCGTTAGTCCCGGACGGGATGTTCTTACGAGATTGGATCCGCATCTTTCCCCGGGAACTTTATGGTAACTATTATTATTTTTTCAATTATTAAATAAATAAATAATTTTTTTTTAATTGTTTATAACATAACTTTTTTTTTCCAGGTTTGGCCATAATAAAGTTGGACAGACTATAAGAAAACTGATCGAGCGGGATTTCAAAGCCCCGCACCCGAGTTGGAGCAAGGTGCCCCAGGAGACGAGGGATAGGTGGTTTCACACTTTCGCGGTAATTCTATTAATTTGCGTTACTTTATAATTTTATTTCTATTAATAATTTAATTTATAATTTACAATGTATATACTAATATTAAATTTCTACTAATTTGAATTTTTATTTTTATAGCAAAAATATAGATGGGATGTCGAGATCACGGGACTGGTCCGGGATGCCTTCGATGACAAGGAGATGCATCGCCTTACTGATCAAGTCGGCCGCTGGAAAAGGAAATGGAAGGTGGACCCTGAGCATGCGATGCCTGAGTGGTTCAACCCGACGGTTTGGGCGGGTCTCATTGGCTACTGGCAGTTGCCGACTTCCGAAGACACAAGCAGCAAGTGCCGGGCCGCACGGTATACCAAGGTTGACGGAGAAGGCATTTCGAAGCATGTCTCGGGGCAGTTGTCCTTCTTCGAACAAGCGCGCCGTATTGTAAGTTGAATTCAATTTCTATAGTTCAAATTTTAAAAATTCTTTAAGTTAAAATATCTCACGATTTAACATATTTTTACCATTTTTCAGGCACAGACGAAAGGTGCCCCGGCTACGATGCCCGAGATTTGGGAGAAGACCCACAGACGCAAGGACGGTACGTGGGTTGATAGTCGAGTTCAGAAGCTTCACGGCGATGTGACTGCCCGGGTCGAGGAAATCACATCGCAGTCCACTCCCGATGGTCAACCCGTCCAAATGACCCCAGTGGACGTAAACCGCATATCCACTCAGGTAACGAAAACAAACTTTTATTACTAATTCATATATAATTATTTAAGTATTTATTTATTTCCTTATTAAATTTTTTTTACAGCTAGCTCCCCGTACCAGAAAGGGAAATATTGCTTTCATGGGATCTATTCCGACGGATGCCGAGGGAGTTCCCTTTTGCCCGGTTTCGGCATACGTCCCGGACCCGATTAGAGATAAGAAGCTAGAGATCGCGGAAGCAGAGATCAGATCGCTGAAGCAGCAACACGACGCCTATGATATGATGTTCGAGTTACTTGGGGATTCGAACCCGGCGATTCGGGAGATGCTGAGGAAGAAGAAACAAGGAGAAGCTGGTTCATCTTCAGCTTCTGCTTCGGAATTTCATGAAGCTTCGGATTTTCAGGATATCGATAATTTGTAGTTATTTTTTTCGTTGTACTAAATACTCGTTTTATGTAATATATTAATTAAATTTTATTTTATTTTTATTTTATTTCCGAAACAATTAAAAAAATTCTGTTAAAAAAAAAAAAATTTCTTTTTTGCAACTGATTTGTGACCGTCCAAACCCCACAACGCCTCGCAATATTTCCTCGCAACTGCCTCACAAATTTTCCTCGCAAACTAGTAGCAAAATTTGCCTCGCAAATGCCTAGCAAAATTGTCCTCGCAAACTAGTAGCAAAATTTGCCTCGCAAATTCCTTGCAAATATAATCCTCGCAAACTAGTAGCAAAATTTGCCTCGCAAATGCCTTGCAAAATATCCTCGCAAATGCCTCGCAAACGCCTCGCAAACATTTGCGAGGCGTTTGCGACCAAATTTCTTTCCTCGCATATTTTGCGACGAGATTGCGACGATTTTTCGTTTGCGACTAGCTGGTTGCGATGATTCTTATTTGGTCGCAAATGCCTCGCAAATTTCCATTTGCATTTGCTACCACAATCTTAGTCGCAAATTGGCATGTTTTCTTGTAGTGAAACAACACTATGAAAAAATGCTTTCGGTTTGACAAACGATTACTATATATCAAGGATTTCAAACTCTATGTATCAAATGGCTGGAACTCAACGAATATGAGGATGAATCCGCAAATCAACGACAAAATTCGAAAATGCAGGCGGGCAATGGCACAATGTAGAAGAAACTCTAAACTAAATGCAGCAAACCGCATTGAAGAACTTCATATTGAACTTGAATACAATCTCTATGTTCCTGATTCTGATCCAAATATTATCTCTCAAATCCAACACAATCTAGCGCAAGCATATCAAGATGGAGTGAAATATTGGAAAAAAAAGAACAGAATTAATTGGTTAATGGAAGGTGACAGAAATACTCACTTCTTTCAAGCTTGTACCAAAATCAGATTTTCAAGAAATCGAATTCTCTCAATCATGGATAAAACTAGACATATCTACAAAGGGGATCATGAACTTGGTAAACACGCAGAGAACTTCTTCGCTAAGATTTATGAAAGCAATCAACCTACGATCGATACATATATTTTCTCTGATTTCCAAGCCACAATATCATATACCCTGAACACAACTTTGATTAGCAAAATCACAGAGTCAGAAATTAAACAAACCATCGATTCTATAGGCTCTGATCGAGCATCTGGTCCTGATGGATTAACTGCTCGGTTCCATCAAGAATGCTGGGATATAATCGGTCTGAATATCACTAAATAAATAAAGGAATTTTTTGAAACCTCACATATGAAAAAAGGAATTAACGACACCAATATATGTATGATTCCAAAAATCGATAAACCCACAACACTATCTAATTTCAGACCAATTGGACTGTGTAATGTGCTCTATAAAATCATTTCGAAGATTCTTATAAACAGTTTCAAGCTCCTTTTAGATAAAATTGTGTCTGGATCTCAAGCTGCTTTCACCCTGGACCGTCTCATCACATACAACATTCTAATAACTCATGAACTCATGCATTCTCTGAAATCAAGAAAGCGAATCTCAAAAACATATATGTCCATCAAAACGGACATTACAAAGGCATATGATCATATTGAATGGAATTTTTTGGAATCAACATTAAGAGCCTTTGGTTTATGTGAAAAATGGATAGGTTGGGTTATGTCTACGGTAAACACGATCGAATACTTTGTGTTAAACAATGGAAACCCACAGGTTCAACTAATCCCACAACGTGGATTACGACAAGATGACCCACTTTCTCCATATTTATACATTCTATGCGCTGCTGTTCTTAGCCATTTGATTGCTTCAGCGACAAACAAAGGCAAAATTAGAGGCATCAAGATTGGAAATGGGATTCTGGCTATCACCCATCTACTCTTTGCAGATGATTCTTTGCTCTTTTGTCAAGAAAACAATCGAAATGTCAAAGCTATCAAAGAAGTCTTCAAGTTATACGAACAGGTCTCGGGCCAAAAAATTAATCCAACAAAATTGTTGATCACCTTCGGCTCACGTATACCAGGAGATCTACAAGATAGGCTCAAAATATTGTTGGGAATCCAAAAACATAGAGGAGGAGGTAAATACCTGGGATTGCCTTAACAGTTCGGACGCAAAAGGAAAGAGATGTTTGGATATATTATTGACAAAGTAAGGAAAAGAACGACAAATTGGAGTGCTAAGTTCCTATCTCAAGCCGGAAAAGAATTTTTGATTAAATATGTAGCCCTATCTATGCCAGTTTTTTTTTTTATGTCTTGCTTTAAACTTCTCATTCATATAACGGATGAAATCAGTAACCTTCTGATGCATTTTTGGTGGGAGAAATGTGAAGGAAAAAGCGGTATACCATGGGTGGCCTGGAAGAAGATGTAATTTTTGAAAAGACACGGAGGCCTTGGCTTTAGGGATTTGGCTAAATTCAATTATGCTCTTCTCGTAAAACAAGCTTGGAGATTACTACGACACCCGAATTCCTTATTAGCCATATTGATGAAGGCAAGATGCTTCCATCTTGGATGCTCGTAATCGCGCAAACCAATCGTATGGGTGGAGTTCTATTATTACTGGTATGAGTTTGATAAATAAAAGCATAAGACATCATAGGTGATGGATCTACGATCAAGCTATAAAGATAATTGGATGCCAATAAAACCATCAAGGCCAACTTCGTGTAATTTTCGGAATGAGAACATTCTCGTCAAAGATCTATTAACTGTCACCGGAAATACCAAAGTTTGGAACCAAGAAATGGCCATTGAGTCACTAAACGAGGAAGACAAGGGTCTGATGAATAACATTTATCGTCCACAAAAGGAAAAGAAAGATCGAATCATATGGAGTTATGATAATACCGGGGAATACACTGTTAAAGTGGATATTGGTTGAGTTTTAAAGAATATTTAGCAATCAATCTGGACATCACTAGTCCCCATGGAGATCCTTTGCTAAAACAAGAAATTTGGAAACTCAACATAATGCCAAAGCTTAAACATTTCTTGTGGCGCATTCTATCCAAAGCTCTAGGAACTACAACAAGATTAAACTCCAGAGGCATCCAAATAGATAGCACTTGCATACGATGTAGATCAGCACCAGAAACCATTGCCCACATGCTTTTCACCTGCCCTAACTCTATGATGATATGGCGGTTATCTAATGTTCCTTGATGATATGATCCTGGTTATAGAGATCACAGCCCCTTGAATACACTTTGTGTGGTTGATTGAATGGTGGTGATGATTCGTAAGGTTTGTAAGAAATTTCAAAGGCTGCGGAATTTCCTTGATCTTCTGAACGTGATGATTCGTAAGGTTTGTAAGAAACTTTCAAAGGCTGCGGAATTTCCTTGAACTTTCAGGCTTGATTCTGCTTGGATATGACACACCAAAAGCAGTCACAAGTTGAGATCGTGATATTACACACACAAACTCATGATCAAACGAAATCAGAGAGAGATTTTGATAAGAAAAAGTTTGATAATTTTATTAGAACGAAAATCAGAGTACATGTAGAAGAGAGAAGCCTTGGAAACAAGGTAAGACTTCTCGAAAATGAAAAAGAGTAATTAAGACATTAACTCTCAGTTTTGACCAACAAAGAAAAACTCTCTGTTTTTAATGTAACTAAAAAAACGTGATTTCTTCTTCTTTTATGGCATTGTTAACAATGGGGCAAATGTATAAGTGTGTGAACTTGCCTCATTAAAAACCTTGTCTAGAAAACCCAATGGGAAAAAACCAGACCAAGGGAAAAAGAGTACAAGCCACACACCTCCCATTGTCAGCCCTTAAATGGCTTGAATCACAACCAGAGTAGTTGGACAAACATCAAGTTTAAGGTTGCCCTCAAGCTGTTGTAGCAGCATTCCTACAACTTGCTTAAGACGTTTAGTCCTTGACCTAGTCATTGGACCAAGAGAAACATGTAATGGATCATTTGCTTCATCTGGTACAAGCTGCTCCTTGTCTCCATGCTCCTTATGCTCCATACTCTCCTCTGATTCAAGCTGCTGGTCCATTATCACATCATCCCCTCCCTCTTGAGAAAGATTTGACCTCAAATCTGCTTCATCTGAAACAAAAGGTACAAGATCAGCAACATTAAAACTATTACTCACACTATACTTACCTTGCAAATCTAATTAATTGGTAAGCATTATTGTTGATCTTCTTGATGATTTTAAATTGTCCATCCATTCTCGGCATCAGCTTGGATTTCCTTTCATTCGGAAATCTTTCTTTTCTTAGGTTGATCCACACCAAGTCTCCTTCTTCAAGAACTACCTCCTTTCGGCTCTTATTAGCTTGTTTAGCATACTTCTCTGTTTTCTCTTCAATATTCACCATGGCCTTCTCATGAATCTGTTTCACCAATTCTGCCTTCTTTTTTTCATCCATACTAGCTCTTTCACTCAAAGGTAAAGGCATTAAATCCAAAGGAGAGATGGGATTGAACCCATAAATAATTTGGAAAGGCGAAAACTTAGAGGCAGAATGAACAGCATGATTATATGCAAATTCAACATGAGGCAAACAATCTTCCCAAGTTTTAAGGTTCTTTTTAATCAAAGCTCTTAGAAGTGTAGACAAGGTCCTATTTACTACTTCAGTTTGCCCATCAGTTTGCGGGTGACAAGTAGTAGAAAACAGTAGCCTAGTACCTAGTTTAGACCATAATGTTTTCCAAAAGTAACTAAGAACTTAGTATCACGATCAGAGACTATAGACTTAGGCATACCATGTAACCGCACAATTTCTCTAAAGAATAAGCTAGCAACATTCATGGCATCATCAGTTTTATGGCAAGGAATAAAATGTACCATTTTAGAAAACCTATCCACAACCACAAATATAGAGTCCTTGCCAGTTCTAGTCCTAGGCATACCAACAACAAAATCCATAGAAATGTCATGCCATGGATGCAAAGGAATAGGTAAAGGAGTATACAAACCGTGAGGTTGTGATTTTGCCTTAGCTATTTTACACGTGGTGCATCTTTCACAACATTTCTCCACGTCTCTTTTCATGTTTGGCCAATGAAAATGGTCTTGCATCACCTTTAGAGTCTTAGCAACTCCGAAATGTCCCATTAGACCACCTATGTGTGCTTCCTTAACAAATAGATCTCTCAAAGAGGAATTAGAAACACACAGCCGATTATCATAAAATAGGACTCCTTCGTGACGATAATATTTACCAAAAGCAAATTTCTCACAAGAAGAGAAGATTTTACCAAAATCAGAATCACTGGCATATTGAGATTTAATTTGTTCAAAACCAAGCAATTTAACTTCAAGAGATGTAAGCAGAGTATCAGACGGCGGAAAGTGATCACCTGGACACGTGATCCTTGAAAAGATAGCCGCAGAAGCAGAGGCATCATTGTAAGCCCCTTCAGCGTTTACCGGAGCGGCAGGGAGGGGTATTGCTTCAGGGATAGCTCGAGACGACTCAGTACAACGCAGTCGCTTTGGGGCCCCTCCCTTGTCAACTATTGATTGGCGTTTTTTGCTCGTAGTCTTCTCCTTGGCCTTCCCTTTGCCTTTGTCTTTATGCGGTACAATTTGAGAGTCGGCTGGACGAAGCCCCAGGATGACCCCTGTAGGAGCCGGTTCGCAAGGATTATCAGCAGAAGTTGGTTCAGAGATGATGGCAGAGACAGATTGAGGGTTCGGGGGACGAGATTGATTTAACGCCTTGGCCTGCTTTGCTCTCTCCTTAGCCTCTGCCTCTGCCTTGGCTTTCGCAGCAGCTCGGTCTCTGAAAGTAGGTCTTCCCATGGTATCTCTCGAAGAATGAGAAGAAGATGACTGTTCAACCGATTGTCCTTCAGAAAGGGCTCGGGCTCTCTCCACTCGTCGAAGGTTGAAGTCTCTGGACCAGTTGCACTTGCGAGCAGAAAGCACTTCGTGAACCTCAGACAGATCGGGAGGCAGTGAAAGACGAAGATGACGCACTGCAAAAAACAAAAGTATTTATGCAAGTTTAGAAAAACCCTAAAAAAGAAAAAATTGCTAAGTAATAGAAACCCGAGCCGTGGCCCAAGTCGAGCAACGGATCGGCTACCAATTTCTCCCCATTCAGACTTGATAAACTGGAGGCACCGCCGACCCACCGACGCGTCGGAGATGGGGATGAAAAAGAAATAGTCTTCCCAATTATCGTCTTTCGATGGGAAACCCCTTATAATATTTCTCCTGGCTTTTCCCGACACATAATATTTCAGCTCCCTCTTATTACGACGCCTGAACTCCAGCAAGTGTGTCAGATGTTCGACGCCAACTTCTACGTCACACTCATAACTCCTGACCAGAATACCAACCATATGTCTAATTCCTCGAACGTTGATTTGAGAAATAGCCAAGTTGTACTTCCAGATAAACTGTAGGATGACTTCAGGGATCGGGAACCACAATAGGCAGCGATAGAAGAAGCTTTCGTAAAGAGTGAAATGGTTAGGAGGGGGATTGCTGGCTCGGTCTGAGGGTGAAGGAAGAACAAGCTCGACTTCCTCAGAAATGCAAAACCTATGCCTAAGGGCGGATAGCGAATCCAGGGTTGAAAGGGTTGAACCAGGTGGATCGGGTCGTTTCCTTGTTTTCTTCCTCCTTGAAGTCTGACGGTGGAGACCCATCAAACGTTTCAACTCCTGTCTGGCCACAGCTGGATCAAAGAACCAGTCTTCTGGTTCAACTTTTGGCGGATCGGGATCAGCTACATCAATAAAGGGGTTTGCCGCCTCGTCAAAAGGGGAGTCGTGAAGTTGGGGTACTTCAAATCTCGGAGGACTCCCAGAATTGCTGCCTACTCCCGAGGATTCAGAGAGCACCATTTTTCTGCCAAGTAGGGAAGGTCCGACTCCCGAACCGCTTGGATCATCTAGGTTTTCGGAGACATGGGCGCCAGACGAATCTTCCCGACTACAGCTACGGGCGATAAACGGATCGGGAGAGGAGGATGGTTTAGGAAGCGAAGACTGTCCCGAAATGCCAAACAGGTGGGTATATGGATCGGGAGACGCAGAAACAGGTGACTGAGACATTTCGCTGAAATCAAAGACGGATCGGGGTCTTTGGATGATGTCAACAGATCGGGATCCTTGAAAAACTCGCGAGAATCTCTAGTTTCTAAAAATTAACAAAATGGATCGGGGTTCTCAGCCGCTCATCAAAATGGATCAAAACCTTTAAAAGATGAAGAACAGATCGAAGATCCTTTAAGAATAGCAAGTCGATCTAGATCTTGAAAGTAAGCTGCCGGAGAACTTGAAGATGGCGACGGAGCTGGTTGGAGATGGATCGGGAAATTCAAGCGGATCGGCGGTGCAAGAAGAACAACGGAGTTCGATAAAATATAACTTAAGCAAAAAACCTAGAGAGAGAAAGAAGAGAGAGGTTACCTGCTTTGAAGGAATTTTCGGAGGAATGAAGTGGAGAACAAATGAGAGGTATCGCGAATTATATAGGCCAATGGTGACATCATGCGCCTCGGGAACCAGCAAAAACGCTTGCACTCCCCGATAAAGGTATCAAGGAAACGAAACCCCGAACTGAATCAGCAATGCTACAAAGAAATGATTCGGGGTTATCCATGGATAATGGTTCGGGATCGTCATCAAAAAGGACAGTTCGGGACGACCACGAGAATCGTTGATCTCACTCAACCACTTACAGCTCGGCACTAACATTACCGATACTGCCAAGCTGGGGGGCTAACTGTTGGGGTCAGATTCCACCTACTGAGAATCAACGATTGAAAAAATGGCTAAGTATAAAAAAAAAACACTAGCTGTTGAACCCCTAACCATGAAAGGTGTACCCCGATCTGTGACAAAGCAAGGGATTGGATACCCCGATCCGTGAGAAGGATGAGTTATGTGCCCCGATCCATGACCAAGCAGATGGATCGGGTCCCCCTAACCGTGAAGTAGGTGGATCGGGTCCTTAGCCATGAAGCAGTTGGATCGGGTCCCCTAACCGTGAAGAAGGTGGATCGGGTCCTCGGTCATGAAGCAGATGGATCGGGTCCCCTAACCATGAAAGGTGTACCCCGATCTATGACAAAGCAAGGGATCGGGTACCCCGATCCGTGAGAAGGATGAGTTATGTGCCCCGATCCATGACCAAGCAGATGGATCGGGTCCCCCTAACCGTGAAGTAGGTGGATCAGGTCCTTAGCCATGAAGCAGTTGGATCGGGTCCCCTAACCGTGAAGAAGGTGGATCGGGTCCTCGGTCATGAAGCAGATGGATCGGGTCCCCTAACCATGAAAGGTGTATCCCGATCTGTGACAAAGCAAGGGATCGGGTACCCCGATCCGTGAGAAGGATGAGTTATGTGCCCCGATCCATGACCACGCAGAAGGACCGGGTCCCCTGATCGTGGAGTATGTGGATCGGACTCCCCCTAGCCGTGAAAAGGTGTACCCCGATCCGCAAAGGGAAATTTGGTTCCAAACCCCGATCCACGACGCAACAGACGGATCGAGGGTCACGACCCACAACGAAGAATCTGGGACGAATATCAGTCCACGGTACGACGGACGGATCAGGGGTTGCGACCCATAGTATGTCACCCGAGCCGTGAACCATGGTAAAAGATTGGGCCAAGACAACAAGCCCACGAATTCAAGCCCACAAAAGGGGTGACAAAGACAGCCCACCAATCGAAGCCCATGACGACAACAGGCTTTGCTAAAAGGAAATCCCGAAGAAATAGGAAATCTTCCTCATCTCTTTAGACATTAACTTAGCCGACTTAACATTGTATATATACTCATGTAAACCCTCAGAAAAGGGGATCCGCAATTGACCTAGCAGAACTCTGTACTTTTGCTCTTATACGAAAAAGCTTTCTAAACAGCTCAATAAAGAAAACCATCTTTAGATCTTCGTTTGTGTGTTTTGGTGGTTTTACTCAGAAGTTTCAGATCTCCTTAAAAGACATAACGAATTCAATTGGCGTGGATTTATACTCCCACAACACTTTGTTTTAACCAAACACCTTGAGTGAAACAAATTTTCCCTTTGTTCGTGCTCATCAGCCTTGAACATCACACTTAAAGCTCTCATAGCTACAAGCAATTCTCCTTTAGGTGCTTCCTCAATATTAGAATCTGTTTGTGCTTCTGGTTTCTCATCCTCGGACTCAATCTCTCCATCATCTCTAAGTATCATAATTCTTTTGTTGGAGCACTCACTTGCATAATGCCCAAGTCCCTGGCATTTGAAACACTTGAGATCCCTAGCTCTTGTAATCACCTTTGCTTTCCCTTTAGGATCTGTTTCTTCAACCTTAGGCTTCACATACGTTTTGTACTCTTTCTGCAAACCAGATTTCTCTTCTCTTTGGTAACTAGGCTTATTCGAACCATAACCAGACTTATAGCTCCTTCTCTTAATCTGTTTCTCAAACATGACTGCCTTGTGATACAACTCTTCTAGTTCCACGTAGTGTGTCACCTCTAATCTGTCAATAATGTCTTTATTAAGACCTCCCATGAATCTGGACATTGTTGCCTCACTATCCTCTTGAATATCAGCCCTTAGTATCAACGTCTCCATCTCTCTGTAGTACTCCTCAACTGATCTGCCTCCTTGAACTAAATTTCTCAACCTTTGATGTAGTTCTCGGTGGTAGTGACTTGGCACAAATCATTTCCTCATTATAGTCTTCAGTTGAGTCCAAGTATCAATGGGATAATCTCCAATACGCCTTCGAGTAGTAACCAATTGATCCCACCAGCTTAAGGCATAGTCATAGAACTCAGGTGCTGCCACCTTTACTTTATTCTCTTCCGTATACTCTTGGCAAACAAACACAAGCTCAATCTTCTTTTTCCACTCCGAGTAATCATCTGGATTATTAGTACCATGGAACGGAGGAATGTGCAATTTAAGGCCGGCTAAATTATCTCAAGGAGGGTTTCTTTCTTCACGGCCACGTCTCGGTCTTCTAAGACTACCACGAGAAGAAGAATGGCTGTAGTAATTGAGGGCAGCCTCTTGATCAGAAGGATTCCTTGGGTTTCCTCTAAGAACTCCTTTGTTTGGCTCTGAATCTGAGGTTTTTCTATACGCCTCAAACCGCTCATCCATCATCTTTGTCATTTTAGCCGTGATCGCTTCGATGAGAAGTTTGTTTTTTAGGTTGCTTGTTTCTTCTTCATCTTGACTCACCATTGTTCCTGAAATAATAGAAACTTCACAAGTAAAATGTTCGACAAAACGAAAAGATCAAGCAACAGAAACCGTTTTGAGAATTTGAAAAGTTTAACCGTTTTTCTCTAACTGCAGAACAACAATAGATCACTTAGAATTCAAAAAAATTTTCTCCAAAATACACTATCTAATACAGTTTATCACAGTTTAGATTCTGATCTACACAATCTAATCAACGGTTACTAGAACGATGAAAGATCGAGCCTCAAACGATTTAAACAATGTTTACAGAATCAAAAAAACAGTTTCACATTTTCTAACTGCAGGTTATAAATAGATCACAAAGAAGTTGAAAAAAATTTCTCCTAAACACGCGATCTAATACAGTTTTTCACAGTTTAGATCACGATCTACACGATTTATTTAACGGTTATCAGAAACAATGAACGATCGATCCTAAAACGATGAACAGAATGACGAGTAAAAATGATCAGATTATGAAAGGATTGATACAACCTGACACGAAGTGGCTCTGATACCACTTGATATGATCTTGGTTAGAGAGATCACAGCCCTTTGAATACATTTCGTGTGGTTGATTGAATGGTGGTGATGATTTGTAAGGTTTGTAAGAAATTTCAAAGACTGCGGAATTTCCTTGATCTTCTGAACGTGATGATTCGTAAGGTTTGTAAGAAACTTTCAAAGGCTGCGGAATTCCCTTGAACTTTCAGGCTTGATTCTGCTTGGATATGACACACCAAAAGCAGTCACAAGTTGAGATCGTGATATTACACACACAAACTCATGATCAAACGAAATCAGAGAGAGATTTTGATAAGAAAAAGTTTGATAATTTTATTAGAACGAAAATCAGAGTACATATAGAAGAGAGAAGCCTTGGAAACAAGGTAAGACTTCTCGAAAATGAAAAAGAGTAATTAAGACATTAACTCTCAGTTTTGACCAACAAAGAAAAACTCTCTGTTTTTAATGTAACTAAAAAAAACGTGATTTCTTCTTCTTTTATGGCATTGTTAACAATGGGGCAAATGTATAAGTGTGTGAACTTGCCTCATTAAAAACCTTGTCTAGAAAACCCAATGGGAAAAAATCAGACCAAGGGAAAAAGAGTACAAGCCACACACCTCCCATTGTCAGCCCTTAAACGGCTTGAATCACAACCAGAGTAGTTGGACAAGCATCAAGTTTAAGGTTGCCCTCAAGCTGTTGTAGCAGCATTCCTACAACTTGCTTAAGACGTTTAGTCCTTGACCTAGTCATTGGACCAAGAGAAACATGTAATGGATCATTTGCTTCATCTGGTACAAGTTGCTCCTTGTCTCCATGCTCCTTATGCTCCATACTCTCCTCTGATTCAAGCTGTTGGTCCATTATCACATCACTTGACATCCTTCAATCTCACAAGATGAACATTCCGAAGAACAGCTTACCAACCTCATTACTCTACAACGTCAACAGAATATCTCCAATCAACTAAAGTTGTTACCTTTTTGGTTAATGTGGAGAATTTGGAAATCAAGATGTAGCCTCATCTTCCGAAAGCAAGTTATCATGCCGGAACATATTTTTCAAGAAGCAAATGCGGATGTATCAGAATTGATCAAAACGATGATGTTGGACCACCCTAAACAAACTCGGAATGAAATTGTTCCATCCTCTTCTCACCAACTCAATAAGAACACTTGGCAACGACCTTCAATAACCACACATAAGTGTAACTTTGATGCAAGCTTTCTTCAATCTATTCATCAAGCAAATGTGGGTTGGATCGTCCGTGATTACAATGGAATACCTTCTTTTTGGGGTTCGGTAAATCTAGGATTAACAGAATTGCCATTGGAAGCGGAAGCTAAAGCTCTACTCCTCGCAATACAACAAGTATGGTCAATGGGATTCGGTTCCATATCCTTTGAAGGAGACAACAAAGTACTCATCGATATTTTACATGGAAACACTACCAACTTCCATGTCAAAACTCTATGCCATGACATCTCACATTGGAGTAGAAAATTCACTACATGTCTCTTCCAACACACTAAACGATCCAACAATGTTCCCGCGGAAATACTTGCCATAAAAGAACCCGAAAATTCTATTATTTATTCTTCAAAATTGTAACCACTTTCATGGTTATATGAAATTTTGCATTCTGATTATGTATCATTATTTTAATATATATAAAATATGATTGTCGAAACCAAAAAAAAACATGAAAACAATGCGATCCAAAAATGACGACCATAACAATGAATTTCTGACCGACACTTAAGGGATAAGTAGAAGAATACCAAATGAGAAATCCGCACAATCAACTAGAAAATCTTTCTTTTTTTTTGATAAAAACTAGTAAATATTTAAGAATAAATAAACATAAGATTTTGTTCGATAGTGAATGTCATTTGACTCGTTTCCAATTTTGTTTTAAAAACAATTTATGCTTCAATTTTTCTTGATACTTCCCGTCAGTTTGAAAATTATCAGTAATTAATTAGTTGAGACCCAATTATATTATGTGGGTCTGAATTAAATGGCTTTTGTGATCCACTAAATATAATTAAGGTCCATTAGTTTTTTTATGGTTAAAGTGGTTTCGAATTCGATTTCTGTTTCTCTCCGTCAAAATTAAATCTCTCTCAAACAACCTCGAACATTAGTTATTTTCAACTTTTTTTTGGGATTCTTTGCTGTAGAAACTCAATTACTACAATATGGATAAACTGATATTTGTAAATTGAAATACATAAATAAATCGATAATACAACAATATCGATACAAGAATGTGGAAAAAAAACGAATTTGCAGGGACAAGATATGATCTTTATCCTTAATTCTAAAAATGCCCCGTAGTGTGACGGTTGTGTGTTGTTCTGAATCCCAGAATACAACTGCAATCAATTCTGTTTTGCACAACTCAAAAACAGAATCTAACGAACACTTTTTCTGTATTGAACTCTCATGGAGAAAAACCAAAAGAAGAGAAGAAGTGTAAGAGATTGGTGTTCTTGTTCAAAAAAAAATGATAGAAACTAGACTCTTTTATGTCCATCTCTTGGTCAATAATGCTCAATTAATCTCAATTAATTTTGAGCCATTATCATCAATTGTGGATGTTACAAAATTGATTTCTAGAAATCAATTATTCAATTGAAGAGGAGAGTTTAATTTGACCAAGTTAATTCTCTATTTGATTTAGAGAATTATTTAACTTTTGACCAAGATTAATTTTTTAAGAGAATTATTTACTTTTTTACCAAGTCTAAATTTATGTAGTGATCAATTACACAAATAAAAATTTGATGCAAAAAAAATAGACTATTGGATCAAGTTCCATATACCCGAATTCGCACCTAAACCTGAACCTAAGCCCGAGTCCATTTTGGCTCAGCTTGGTGCGCGCGCCTGGTTTAGTATGGGTTCACTCATCTCTACAATTGTCCTAAGGTCTTTAACCTTGTAGGACTTCTCCATAATATATGCTATGCATATTTCGTGCTTTTCAAAGCAACAAACTTAGGACAAGCATTTCTCACTCAAAAATAAATTCCAACAATCTCCCACATGAATAGAAATGATTCTAAACAAATGAGGACTCGCTAGAAGGACTTTTGAGAGTACAAGCGAAAAATCCATTGTATATGAGTTGGTAGCTTTTTCAGCTTTGAACCAATTATTGTTAATAGCTATCGGGTTTACTCGACCAGGAGGTGAACATGATGTCTTGAACCACCCAGAATTTGATGTAAACCGAGACAACAGCTACAACACAGCTTCATTCTCTCATAGAACTATGTTCTCTATTGTGTTCATTGTGGCCTTGAACATGCCTTGTTATCGTGAGTGAATTTAGAGAATATAGCCTTTCATTCATTCTCCTATAAACGGCCTTATTTCACACTCACTATGTGATATTCCATTTGCCTTTGTTTTATGAAGTATCATGTAGTACTCCACGAACATATCAAAGCTATGGTTTATATCATTAAAAGCAACGCTTGTCCTTTTTATACAGGAAGCACTGTATATCATCTTAGAAATTGGATAGAGATTGAAGTCTCATACTGCTTTTAACAGAATCAGTTTGACTTAGTTTTCCCCTTGAACCTATTTCCTGGGATCTCTAGTCATGTAGGTAGGATTCCCATCAAACATCCTTGTAAGTCATAGGTTTTAAACCCAATCTTTTTGATGATTTTACAATTTGATCTCGTGACACACCTTTTAATAAATGGATCCTAGGTTGTCATTCAATTGGATATAAGCTGTAGAGATTACTCCATTTGAGATCAATTGTCTAATGGTTGTATGTCATCTTCTTAAAAGATATGACTAACCATTATATTCAAAACTCAATGTTGAGTTATAGTCATAATGCCCACACTAGTGTTTCCACATCATGATATCTTTGACCTAGTGCTGAAATCACTAAGCTTCATTCGCTTTATCTCAAGGTATGAACTTAGGTTCCATGATTAGTATGTTTCACAGAGTTAATTTGGAAGATTTTCATGATGTTGTTGCACCACAATGTGTAAAGACATATCCACTTGTGGACTATTAGTTTGTGGAATCTGATAACCAATTAATATAATTGTATTATTCCAAAACTATTGGTATTTTACCATAGTGAAATCCATAACTTTTAGTATATTGCACGTAACTCAATACTCTAGTTATTAATTTCGAGTGTGTTACAACATGGATTGTACACATGTAGCGACTTAGTAAATTGACTAAGTCTGTCGATCAAAGAAGTACTTTATACTTCCGATCAAACTTGATTAGACCTTGAATCTCTCAAGTATTGTTTTAGCATAATGAGCTTGATATGATTATTACTTTGGAATGTCATGTGATCATAATCTCTAAAACCACATCCATTCGATCCAAGTTTTACATGTCTAACTTCACTCTAAGAACAATCTTAGTTTGTTCGACCATGTCTTTATTGCTTCAAACAATGTGATTTACATACAAACTGAGCAAAATTATCTGTGCGGAGTACTATTGATGTATATAAATTTATCACATTCATTGATGCTAAAACTATTTAACAATGTCAAATATTTCTTGCTACTGTTTCAGAGCGTTTGTAAGCTCAGACAGAGACTTCACAAGTCTATAGACTTTGTATCTTTTCGACTAAGCCATCGTTTTTCAGTTTTAAAAATCCATTTACACCTTAGGACTTTAAACCCTTGTGACAAATCGATTATCTCCCATATATTGTTTTGCATAATGGAATCGATCTCACTAATGACGTTTTCCTTCCATGAAGGATTGTCTAATTTAGACATGGCTTTAGTGAAAAGTTACGGTGCATTCTCTGGGAGAAAGACCATTACAAATCTTTACAAAAGATTTACAGATACTTCTGAATCATCTGAAAATGTGCTAAAAATACGTGTCTCAATTACAGAGGTGATAAAGTATTTTTTTCTCACGAGTTCGTTTTGGATTTTGTTAATCCTTACACTGAAACACGTGTTCCAAGAAAGATGTATTTCTTGATTTTATGATTGTATTTACATGGATATCTGGTATGTCTGATTTATAAACCAGAAACCGATAAACAATTTTTTATGTGTATATCCAATAAAATACAATATGCCATTTTTGTCTGAATGCGACCTTTTTAGGAGGTAGCACTGTGACTTTTGCGAGGCACCCCCATACTTTCAGGTATTTATACGAATGTAATTTACCTTTTCAAAAGTTCATATGGCATTTTGTCAATGACTTTATGTGGTAAGCAACGCTTCCCCCCATATTTCTTGAGATAACTTAAAATCATGGATCTTTGCATTCATCATCTCTTTAAGAGTTCAGAATTTTTGTTCCGTAATTCTAATAGTTTCAAGTTAATAAGGAGCAGTTTTGTTTTCCAATGAATAATGCCATTTTTGTAAAGAATGCATTTAATGTTCATCAAAACTCGCCTCTTTTATCACATATATCCATTTTTATGGATTTTTCAAGTTGGTTTCGAATTTTCATCTTGTATGCTTTGAATTTTTTCAAGTGCATGTTTTTGCTTCTTAGCAAGTATATATCTATTAAAATAGATATTGATGGTGATAGCAACATAATGCCACCATTCCATTCGATTGTTCCCAACCTGGTTGACTTCTAAAATTACAATACGTGTGTTTATTTTAGTCAGACTGGTCTGGAATTTTTCCATTGTCTTTGCATGATCAATTATGGTACGACGTTCATTAGCATTGTTATGACATGCGTAAGCCTTTTGACCACCCATAATGCCACAGTTGCGACATTTTTTTTTCATTGAACTTCTTTTAAGAGTTATGATTTCTGAAGCTAGTGGAGGCTTTCATAGAAACTTTATGTTTCTCTTTGTTCTTTTGTTCACATATGTGAATACCATATGCTTTGCAGTTTGTAGACTCAATCCGCTGCCTGGCAATCAAGTCTTCAAGGCTCTCAGCCTTTCGCTTATGCCAGAGATAATTCTTGAAATATTTCCAAGCTATGATACGATCTCCCAAAGGAATGCACACTCTTGTTGGTATTGAAATAGATAGATCCTTGGATAAACGAGGTGGAAGTGAATGGCTGCGTCGAGAGCTATGAATGACCCTCGGTAAACCAGATCCGAAGGCTAACCACCTAAGGAACGAAGGAACTCTTCGGCTAACCACCTTGGAGTCGGCGAGAACACAAGGCTAACCACCTAGTGATCGGTTGTGATCAAAGAGCTAACCACCCAATGACCGGTTTGATTTCGTTGGCTAACCCCCAAGAGATCGACAAGTTCACAAAAGAACAAGAGAGAAACTTCTTTAGAAAAAGATTTTATAAAACTAAATGATTATTCTCAAAGAGATTACATAGTTTATATAGGGAGAGAATGTAGATAGAAAGCATTAAAAACAATGCATGGAAAATAACAAGGTACTAAAAACAATGCATGGAAATTAACAAAGTCTAATTAATTCATAAGACTAAGTCCATTGAATCTTTAACTAATAATAACTCAAGGTGTGACCACCCTCTTGGCCTTCCTCGTCCCTTTGACTTATATTCCATGCGAATTTTCATGATATATTTCATGAAATTGGACCGTAAAGAGGAAACATAAGTGTTGCCTCGTTAAAACCATTACTCGGAAAACCCATTGGGACAAAACCGAGTACAGGAAAAAGAGTACAACAACTTATGCTTAACGTCCAACCTCAAGAAAATATCGTAGCCGAAATTGAGGTAACGGCGTTGTGCATAAGCTGATCTTCTTCCTTGATCCGAACGTCATTAAGTAACTCCTGAACAGCTCCGGCAAGCTTCCTTGTCTTGGACGCATAACGGGACCTTCGGGTACGCTCAAAGCTTCCTTGTCCAAAGTATGCTCGTCCATGATCGCATCATCCCCCTCCTCTTGAAAAGGATTTGTCCTCAAATCGTCTTGATCTGCAACAAAAGGAATGATATCAGCAATATTGAAGCTAGAGCTAACGGAGTACTTACCTTGGAGATCAATTTTGTAGGAGTTGTCATTGATCTTTTCCAAAACCGTGAATGGTCCATCAACTCTCGGCAAGAGTTTAGACTTCCGTTCTTCTGGGAACCTCTCCTTTTGTAAGTAGATCCAAACGAGATCGCCGGGTTCGAACGTTTTCTTGTGCCGCCCTTTGTTGGCATGTTTGCGGTATAGCTCGGTCTTACGCTCGATGTTCTGTTTTGCCTTCTCATGCATTTGTTTCACCAACTCGGCCTTCTTCTTTCCATCCATGCTTACACGTTCACTCAAAGGTAAAGGAGTTAGATCAAGAGGTGTAAGCGGGTTAAAGCCATAAACGAGTTGAAAAGGAGAATAACAAGTAGTAGAATGCACGGCATGATTATATGCAAATTCTACGTGAGGTAAACAATCCTCCCACGACTTAAGATTCTTTTTTATCACGGTCCTTAAGAGTGTCCCTAAAGTCCTATTAACCACCTCATTTTGACCATCGGTTTGCGGATGGCAAGTAGTAGAGAAACAAAGCTTAGTTCCTAGCTTAGACCATAGGGTCTTCCAAAAATAACTTAGAAACTTTGTATCCCTATCCGAAACTATGGTCCTAGGCATTCCATGCAAACGGACAATCTCCCTAAAGAATAAGTCGGCAATGTTAGAGGCATCATCGGTTTTATGGCAAGGTATGAAATGGGCCATCTTAGAAAATCTATCCACCACAACAAAGACCGAGTCACTACCTTTCCTAGTCCGGGGTAATCCTAAGACGAAGTCCATCGAGATGTCGGTCCATGGTACACTAGGAATCGGCAAAGGAGTGTACATACCTTGGCCTTGGCTTTTGGACTTAGAGAACTTACACGTGGTGCATCGGCTACAAACTCGTTCCACGTCACGCTTCATGTGCGGCCAAAAGAAATGGTCTTGTACGATTGAAAGGGTCTTGGCCACGCCAAAGTGTCCCATCAAGCCTCCACCGTGTGCTTCTCTAACAAGAAGATCTCGCAAAGAAGAGTTAGGAATGCAAAGACGGTTTTTATAGAACAAAAACCCATCACTTCTAAAGTACTGTCCCGAAGCATACTTTTTGCAAGTAAGAAATACTTCCTGGAAATCGGGGTCGGTTGCGTATTCTCCCTTGATCATCTCAAATCCGAGAATTTTGGCATCTAGAGTCGAGATCAATGTGTATCTCCGAGATAAAGCATCGGCCACCACATTCTCCTTGCCTTGCTTGTATTGGATCACGTACGGAAAGGTCTCTACGAACTCCATCCAATGGGCATGCCTCTTGTTCAACTTCTGTTGGCTTTTCAAGTGCCTAAGTGATTGGTGATCGGTGTGAATCACGAACTCCTTTGGCCAAAGATAGTGTTGCCAGGTTTGGAGTGCACAGACTAAGGCATAGAGCTCCTTATCGTACGTCGGGTAGTTGAGCGTAGCTCCTCCGAGTTTCTCGCTAAAGAAGGCGATTGGCTTTTTCTCTTGCATTAGCACGGCTCCTATACCTACACCAGAAGCATCGCATTCAATTTCAAACGTTTTCATAAAATCAGGTAAAACGAGAAGAGGGGCGTGAGTAAGCTTGTGTTTTAGGAGCTGGAAAGCGTCCTCTTGAGCTTGTTCCCATTTAAAACCCACGTCTTTTTTGATCACTTCGGTTAGTGGTGCGGCAATGGTGCTAAAATCCCGAACGAACCATCGATAGAATCCGGCTAAGCCGTGAAAGCTTCGGACCTCACCAACCGTCTTAGGACTCGGCCAATCTTGGATTGCCTTGATCTTGTCCTCATCAACCTGTATGCCCTGAGAACTCACCACAAAACTTAGAAACACAACGTTATCCGAACAAAAAGAACATTTCTTAAAGTTACCAAAAAGAAGTTCTTTCCTAAGCACGTCTAGGACCAAACGCAAGTGTCCTACATGGTCATCAAGGGTCTTACTATAAATCAGTATGTCATCAAAATAGACAACAACGAAGACTCCTATAAACGATCTAAGAACATGGTTCATAAGACGCATGAAAGTGCTAGGTGCGTTCGTAAGACCAAACGGCATAACAAGCCACTCGTATAAACCGTGCTTAGTTTTGAAAGCGGTTTTCCATTCATCACCTTCCTTCATCCGGATTTGGTGATAACCACTTTTCAAATCAATTTTAGAAAATATACTAGACCCATGAAGTTCATCTAACATATCATCTAACCTTGGAATCGGATGGCGATACTTTACCGTAATATTGTTGATGGCTCGGCAATCAACGCACATTCGCCAAGATCCGTCTTTCTTAGGAACAAGTAGCACCGGAACGGCGCACGGACTCATACTCTCCCGGATATGACCCTTCTCCATAAGTTCACCGACTTGTCGTTGGAGCTCCTTGGTCTCGACCGGATTGGTTCTATAAGCGGGCCGGTTCGGAAGTGTTGCTCCGGAAATGAAGTCTATTTGATGTTCTATCCCACGAATGGGAGGTAAACCGTCTGGGCTATCTTTCGGAAATACATCACTATATTCCTGCAAAAGAGACAACACATTGCTCGGGAGAACCGGCTCGGGGTTAGTCATGCTAGCGAGAGCATCCTTAAAGATAAACAAAATGAAAGGTTTCTTAGTGATGAGTGCATGCTTAATCTCACTCGGCCTCACAAAAAGAGTCTCTTGCCTCTCGGGTTTACTCTCAACGGCCTTTAGCTGGGCTTTCCTCGAACTCTCACTCTCATTTTTAGTGTAAGAAGTGTTTAGGGGGTCACTCAAAATACTTTTACCTCGGTGTTGCTCAAGCTTGAGCTGGTCTAGGTACACCTCATGTGGAGTCAAAGGTGCAAGAGTGATCTTCCGTCCTTGGTACTCAAAGGAATGTTTGTTAGTGTACCCATCATGAACCGCCCTTCGGTCGTACTGCCATGGCCTTCCGAGTAGGATGTGGCCAGCTTCCATGGGTAACACATCGCAAATGATCTCATCCTCATATCGGCCAATCGACAAAGGTACCGAAACTTGATGTGTAACCATGAGTTGTTTTTGATTACTCAACCACCTCAGACTATACGGCCTTGGATGTTTCCTCATTTCCAAGTTTAGTTTCTCCACCAAAGTTGTACTAGCAATATTAGTGCAACTTCCGCCATCGATGATTAAGCTGCACACCTTGTTCTTGACCTTACACCGGGTGTGGAACAAGTTTTCCCGTTGTTCATCTACTACAGAGTGCTCTTGAGAAAGAAGAACACGTCTAGCCACAAGTAGCTCTCCTTCTACCGCGTGTTCCTCACCGTCATCATAGATTGGTCCGGTCTCGGATTCCTCTATATCATCCTCGGTCACGATCTCTCCACTATCCAACATCAACATCGCACGTTGGTTTGGGCACTTATTCGCATAGTGTCCTTTGCCCCTACACTTAAAACATTCGATGTCACGTACGAATAGAGGTAGAAGCTTCGGCCTTACCCTTGTAGTCATGACCGGACGAACTAGGTTTGTAGTCCATTTTTGGTTTAGCATCTATACGGGTCGGGTAATTCGGCTTCTCGCTTTTGGTGTAGTTTGGCTTAGACACGAAAGGTGTTCGTGTGACACCCTTTCTCTTAAGTTTCTGCTCCACGAGAATGGCTTTATGCAACATCACCTCTATGGTGTCATAAGACTGCATCTCCATCCGATCTTGTAAATCTCGATTCATGCCGCTTAGAAATCGGGCCATAGTTGCATCACCGGGCTCGTCTATATCAGCTTTGAGCATGAGTTTTTCCATCTCCTGGAAGTAGTCCTCAACTCCCTTACTTCCTTGTGATAGCCTACGCAACCTTTGGTGTAGCTCGCGGTGGTAGTGGACTGGTACAAATCGCTTCCTCATGATTGACGACATTTCTTTCCATGTTTCCACGGGGTTTTCTCCATTGCGTCTCCTGTTTGTCACCACTTGATCCCACCAGTCAATAGCATAATTATGAAACTCGGTACCGGCTAACCTGACCTTCTTGTATTCGGAAAATTTTTGGCAATCAAAGACCAAGTCGATCTTCTTTTCCCACTCTAAGAAAGCATCGGGATCGTTAGTTCCGTAGAAGGGTGGAATGCGAAGCTTCACGCTGCCAAGATCATTGTCATTTCTTCTCTGGGCCGGAGGTTGTCTAGGCCGGTTATCTTCGGATAAGTCGTGAAACGGGTTGTTGAACTGCTCGGTTTGTTGAATCTGTTGATTCCGCCGGTTTTGCCTATGTCTAGGCGAGACTCGCGGATTTCTTTGAGCAACGCTATGGTCGGATCCGTGACTTTCGGCCAAGTTGCCTTCTCGAGCTACGCCTTGGTTGGTTCTTTCGTTTCTTTCTCGTCTATTCGGTGTCCTAATACTAAGAGTGGCTATTTGACCTCTCATTTCGTTTAGCATCGCGGACATAGTATCCATCTTGCGATTCATTTCGGCATCTCTTCTTCTCCTTGACCGTGAAGTACCGTCATCACTTCCATCGGACATTTTTTTTTTCCCTCGCAAAGGAAACAAACACGTTAGTAAAATAATCCTCACAAGTGTTTCACTCAAGTGTTTCGAACAACTCTCACAATATCCTCACACACACACAAGAAGTTCTCCTCGGTTCTTAAAGAACTAAATCGAAACAAATCGATGGTAGCTTCAAAAACCAAATCGTCAAACTAAAGATAGATAGTGAAGAAATACGAACCAATTTTTTTTTTTTTTTGTCACTTGTCTTCACGTTTTTTTCTGTTTTTTTTTTTTTTTAATTTACTTTTTTTTTTTAAAAATTGGTTTTGATACAAAAGATAGAAAGGAAAGAAAGAAGATAGAAGATGAAGAGATAGAAGATGGTTTAGAAAATACCGCTATTTCAAGAGCGTGGCTCTGATACCACTTGATACGATCTCCCAAAGGAATGCACACTCTTGTTGGTATTGAAATAGATAGATCCTTGGATAAATGAGGTGGAAGTGAATGGCTGCGTCGAGAGCTATGAATGACCCTCGGTAAACCAGATCCGAAGGCTAACCACCTAAGGAACGAAGGAACTCTTCGGCTAACCACCTTGGAGTCGGCGAGAATACAAGGCTAACCACCTAGTGATCGGTTGTGATCAAAGAGCTAACCACCCAATGACCGGTTTGATTTCGTTGGCTAACCACCAAGAGATCGACAAGTTCACAAAAGAACAAGAGAGAAACTTCTTTAGAAAAAGATTTTATAAAACTGAATGATTATTCTCAAAGAGATTACATAGCTTATATAGGGAGAGAATGTAGATAGAAAGCATTAAAAACAATGCATGGAAAATAACAAGGTACTAAAAACAATGCATGGAAATTAACAAAGTCTAATTAATTCATAAGACTAAGTCCATTGAATCTTTAACTAATAATAACTCAAGGTGTGACCACCCTCTTGGCCTTCCTCGTCCCTTTGACTTATATTCCATGCGAATTTTCATGATATATTTCATGAAATTGGACCGTAAAGAGGAAACATAAGTGTTGCCTCGTTAAAACCTTTACTTGGAAAACCCATTGGGACAAAACCGAGTACAGGAAAAAGAGTACAACAACTTATGCTTAACGTCCAACCTCAAGAAAATATCGTAGCCGAAATTGAGGTAACGGCGTTGTACATAAGCTGATCTTCTTCCTTGATCCGAACGTCATTAAGTAACTCCTGAACAGCTCCGGCAAGCTTCCTTGTCTTGGACCGCGTAACGGGACCTTCGGGTACGCTCAAAGCTTCCTTGTCCAAAGTATGCTCGTCCATGATCGCATCAAGCTAGTGGAAAATTTTCAATTAAACAACAAACCTAGTATGTCAAATTAATTGACATCCATGCGGTCATTATCTCATGCATCATCAATCACATCTTTTGACTTTTTATATGATGAACTTAGAGCCCACCAATTTAATGTCCAGAAAAAGTTTCATTACGAATTTCTTAGAACATGTGTTCTTAAACTTGTACTTCATCTCATGGAAGCATGAGTTCCTTAGAAGTACTAAACTCACTGTAGATTTATACAGTAGTTTTCCAGGCGGCTTTGATCCAACCTTGCATAGAACATTCTCAATGGTACAAGATTCAACACCGACTAGAGTTATAATGCTAGTATTCTCAAGAGAAAGCATATGTTATTCTCTTTGAGTTACTTCTCTAGTTTCAGCATGGTCAGGGAAATAAATATCTTATCTTGCCACATAATGAATCAATTTCCATCGAATTTGTCTAGTATTAGTCCTATATTTACAATATTAGGCACTAACATGACAATCTGATAAAATCAGAATTTGGCACAATCATATGTGGCGGACCACTACCAAGCTAAATTTGGTGCGTCGACTCACTAGACTTGTAACCATAACACCTCCACCGCTATATGTGTAAATAGGATCTGACCATTCCGATAAATATCATAGATGTAGTCCGTATAACACACAAGGTCATAAGTGGTAGACCATTCTCAATTTGAGTTGTCCACTTACCATACACGTTGTCATCTTTGTTAGACGACTTTTAGAGATCGGAAACACATGTCCGATTAAGCTGCTAACTCAGTGTTAATTGAACTTAAAATCAAATATAATTATTAAGAAATAACCGAGAATAATCCAATGGAAAAGGATTGATTATCGATCACACTTTCTGATTCCTGTTTTCATGACAAAAACACTTCACAAAAAAATAGTTTTCGTTAGTGCAATAATGCATAAACGAAAATTTTCAGAATTAAGATTGTAGGAACTCAATTACTACATTATGGGCAAAATGATATTTGTAAAGTGAAATAAATAAATAAATCGATAATACAACAATACCGATACAAGAATGAGGAAGAAGAACGTATTTGCATAGGCAAGATATGATATTTATCGTTAATTCTGAAAATGCCCCGTAGTGTGACGGTTGTGTGGTGTTCCGAATCCCAGGATACAACTACAATCAATTCTGTTTTGCACAACTCAATAACAGAATCTAACGAATGATTTTCTGTATTGTACTCTCATGGAGAAAAACCAAAAGAAGAGAAGAAGAAAGAGAGGAAGTGTAAGAGATTGTTGTTCTTGTGCAAAAAAGAATGATAGAGATTAGACTCTTTTATGTCCATCTCTTGTTCCATAATACTCAATTAATCTCAATTAATTTTGAGCTATTATCATCAATTGTGGATGTTACAAAATTGATTTCTAGAAATCAATTATTCAATTGAAGAGGAGAGTTTAATTTGACCAAGTTAATTCTCTATTTGATTTATAGAATTATTTAACTTTTGACCAATATTAATTCTCTAAGAGAATTATTTACTTTTTGACCAAATCTAAATTTATGTAGTGATCAATTACACAAATAAAAATTTGATTAAAAAAAAATAGGTTATTGGACCAAATTCCATATACCCGAATCCCACCTAAACCTGAACCTAAACCCGAGTCTATTTTGACTCAGCTTGGCGCGAGCTCATGGTTTAGTATGAGTTCACTCATATCTACAATTGTCCTAAAGTCTTTAACTTTGTTAGGATTTCTCCACAACATCTGATATGCCAATTTCGTACTTTTCAAATTCACAAATTTAGAACAAGTATTTCTCGTTCAAAAACAACTTCCAATATTCGCTAATAATTAGCGACTATGGTGATCGGGTGATAAGGTATGCTGACGTGAATATATAAAAACTGATATCATGTTGTGCGTTGTGGTTGTCTTATATTTGCATGTATAAAATTATTTGTGGTCCACTGGAGTTAGGAGCAAATATATAATCAGTCGTACTCGTTCAGACGTGTAAATTATTATTTTATCAACTTTTTAATTCAGTTATTCAAGTTTTCGTAAGATGTAAGCTTCCACATAGTGACTAATGAGTAATGAAATGAAAAAAAATCGGATTTATTCATATTCCAAAAGATAAGTAATTAGCATCAATGTATCTAAATAATGTGGTAAAACGAGTTAATTTGCGATTAATATTGGCTTTAGACTTGAGCAAATTTAAGTTTTAAAAGAACAACATAAAGTATTTCTAACATAAAATTATAAGTTTTCTCAATCGAGAGAATTCGTATACGTCATATAGTAATATATTAGTATAAAGCAGCTTCTAGTGTCTAGTGGGATCCGATCACTTAATTTGATTGATTATAAATTACTATAACCTATCAATTACTCCGTGTGTGTGCATTTAATTGTTTGTGAATGTCAACAATGTGGTCCATATTTATCAGAAGAGACTAGATAGCCTATATAATATTTGCTATTATAACACAAATCACTAATCAAATGGAGTGGTCTAAAACCACAACTGAATATTGGAAATGAGAAGCTGTGGTCCTTAATCTTAGTCATAGATTTCCACAATAGTTAATGTCCTTTTATGTTTTGATTATTCTATAAACAGAGGGCTGACACTCATTCCAATATACCATGGCTATAATTAAAGTAGATGATAAATTTATACACAGACATAATATGCCTACATGAATTCCACTTGTTTGTTCAGGAGTCTATGTGTTCACATAATTTATTAAGAATCATTTCCAAATGGCATGACAATTTATTATGAACTAAAAGACTATTGGTAAAACATGTTTGCATGGAAGTTAAGTTTTATGGAATTTAAATTTAAAATCAATTTTTATATCACTAAAAATATATGTATGTCCATTATATATCATTTAAAGTTTCATTTATTTTCGGTGTATGACATTATTCTAATACATGGATCTTCTAGCTATTTATGTTGATATTTCTATTATAAAATTATTTTCGACAGGGCGAATGAATCAATTTCGGGTTCAACCGATTTCATATCAGATTGATGGAATAATTTAGTGTCGGTCGATTTTAGTTTAGATTGGACAACGTATGTTCGGGCTCGGATGTGATGATAAGTTTCATGAGATTCGAACTTAAAATCAGTTAGTAAAGAGTAGATTGGTCTATATTCCTTTTATATCACTCAAAATATCATCATGTTTCCGATGTGTGATATTGTTTCATGTAGAAAAATCTTTAAATATTTTTATCATACATAAAAAAAATTGACTTTGACAGAGGTTAGGTCTCGGTTGCTTCTGCTTCTCGTGTTCTCGCCTGGTTCTTGTGGTTTATTTTGGGATAGGTTTGCTTTGGATGGGTTCGTCCTTTTGATGGTATCTCGCTGTGGAGGCATCTACTATTCTTTTCCTCAGGCTTTTTAGGTCTTGGAGGTTGGTTTCAGGACGAAGCAGTGGGTTCGATCTTTAGTTTTTCTCTTGCGAGGAGGTGGCCAGTTCTTTATCTGTAGATGGTTGGGACTGGTTTCCGAGTGTCAGCGTGTAAGAGTTGTGGATCTTTATTGGCGTTTCGTTACTTTGAGCCTGGTTTTATCTCAAAGTTGCAAGCTCTTGGGAGAGGTCGCTTTGAAGTGGTTACTGTTCTCTCTTTCTTTTCAGTTCTACGTCTTTTTTTGTTAGTGTTGTTGCCAGTTGAGCTTGTTCTAAGCCCATGGCCAAGACTTTATGTCTTATGGAGGAGTTTAGTGTTTTGGATATGTTCGAAACTTCTATTTGTTGGTACTTCTACTACATCTTCAGGTTCGCTGGGAAAGTCATGGAAGTGTTTAGGCTCAGTGTTTCAGCCTTAGTGATTAGGGTCTTTTGCCCTTTTCCATTAGCACCTTCTCTCTTTGTTTTAGTGTTTATCCTTTCGGTTTCCGAGGATTTAGTTCGTCGGCTTAGTTTCTTTTGTCTTGGCTCTCTTATTTGGGCTTTTGGCTTCCTTGTTTGGGCTTTTGACTCCGGAGTGGTTTATACCCTTGTCGGCTCTTGTATACTTCCATGATTTTAATATTAATATAATTTACCAGATGACAAAAAAAAAATTAAAAAAAAAAACTGACCTTGAATTTTTAGACTAATTTCTGAAATTTGGTACGACTAACATAAACGGATCTTTAACCTCAATTAGCAAAATGTTAACTATTGAACTACTATCACTTAAAATTTTTTAAAAATTTTGGAGATTTTTCAGATTTAGATGCCATTTTAGCAAAATCAAGCTAATCTTCTTGAAGCCAAAGCTAATATATTTTTTCTTGTCATCTGGAAATATAATATTAAATTTTTTTAGAGAAATATTACAAAAGTCGGCGGAAAAACAAAATATCCAGAGACAAAAGCTCAAAAACAGAACCAACAATCAAATGAAAAAAGCCAGAAATTAAAAAACTTAGACAAAAGAAAAATAAACAACGGGATAAAAACCCATAACCAAACAAATCTGCTAGAAGTCGATCAGTTCTTTCACTGAGGTTTACGTTTGAGATCTCCGGATAGACAGCACAAACACAATCTTTTTAAAAAAAAACCAGATATGAGACAAAGAAGAATTACACATGCATATTTTTATGCATAACGCTAAAAGCATGCGTGAAACAAATGAATCGTCTTGGGATCCTCTTTATACTGCTCCAGCAAGACAGAGTCACATAGGCGACAAGGCAGAACAAACACCCTAAGACGCACATATTTAATTGTCTCTAGTATTTGTCGTAAAGAGATTGGACTCTTTGATAATGATTTCCTGCACATTCAAGGCAGAAAAAGGTCATCTTTGGTTTTAAGATCCGTCTCTACCAAAATTAGAGACGTCGGATCCGAGGCTAAGTCTGAAGATTAGCCACCCAAACCGAGCAACCAAAACCAAATACCATAAAAAAAACGGAACGAATGAAAAATGAAAGCGATTATATTAAAATGGAGTAATAGACAGATTCCGGTGCTAAGGAAGCCTACATAGTCCATCACGGAAAATTAGATCTAAGAAAATGTGGAAAAAAGAGGTTGAAGAAAAATTGAGGATAAAAACTCCCTAGAGATTTGTTTTTAAGTTTATGAGCTAATATTCTTCTATCATTGCACTTTTATCTAATTTATCCTAAGATAGATTTAAGAAAATGAAAAAAGTAAAAAAGAACTAGGAGTATAAAGGATTTATTTTCTTTGAGAAATTGATCCAATCCAGATCGATATAATATTAATTTATGTACATCACAATACATTACAAGTTTACAAATTTCCAACAGACCAAATCTTGACCTAAAACTCCGGTCCGAATCTTCCCTCTGAAAAAAACACAACTTAAAACGCTACTTCAAAATGGCGATCAAAGTTGGTGATCACACTTCCATCACGTGACCCTGATGGTCCACCGGAGATCTACATCCCTCAGACGGCCTCGACTCAGCTATCTTAGTCGCTACTTCGGCCATAACCAGCCTCGTCAGCAAAAGTCCGGCCACAAACGCAGCTCCCATCAACATGGTGAAAACAGCAGTCCAGCTACCCCTCGACGATATGTAACCCGTTAGCAACGGCCCAACCGCCGCTCCAACCGATCCTGTTCCATCGATTATAGCCGTTACCGTAGCCAAAGCTCTCGAGTTTCCTTTCAACGAGCTGTGCGTCCCGAGATCGGCTGAGACGGCCGTTGTGATCAAAGCGTAAGGTCCGTTAACCAACATCCCGGTTATGAACATGAGAGACGCGTTGGCTAATAACGAGACGTGTCCGTAGCTCCGGTAGAAGAATAAAGCTGGGATTGAGCAGTACATGAAACTCGCAGCTGTAATCGCTCTTGCTCCTATTCTGTCTGAAATGTAACCGGCCATGATTCCTCCGACCACACCTCCTACATCAAACATTGTCGAAAGATTTCCCGCTGTTTCGTCTGATAAATACTCGCCTTCAATCGCTACAATTATCATACAAAAATTGTAATCAGTTACATGACCGAGAGACAAGTAGTCTAGTAGTTTGTGCTAATGTTGATAATGTGCATAAGTTAATTGTAGACAATAAAAAGAAAAAACTTTACCTGTGTGGCTAACGTAAAAAGGGAGCCAGTAGAGGAAAGTGTAAGCGACCAATTTAGCAAAGAAGAGACAGAGAGCGAAAGGCGCAACTCCGGGAATCTTCCACGCTTCAATGAATCCAACAGCTCGTTTCTTGTCATCAGTCTCGGAATCGGAAGAGCTCAAGAGTAATGGCACATTTACAGAGTCTCCGATTTTCTCACTGGAATCAACATCCTCGTCTCTCTCTGCTCCAACAATCTCCGGATTGACAGGCAAGAAAGCGAAATTAACCAAACCAATCACCACAATAACCAAACCAGGAACCACAAAAGACCATCCCCAACCATATCTCAACATGGCAGCAGCGATCAACGAGCCAGTGATGTTCCCAACCGAAGTGTGCGCGTTCCATATCCCCATGATCAATCCTCTCTTCTTCTTGTTAAACCAGTTTCCAACCACAGCAACCACGGAAGGCCAACCAGAGGATTGAAACAATCCAGCAAGCATTTGCATAATCAAGAAATAGTAAAAGCTATGAATGTTCGCCCAATAACCAACTCCGAACAGAGAAGTAAACAATCCGGTACCGATCATTCCAACGGTCAAGAATATCCTCAGATTCATCCTATCTCCCAAATGTCCGGCGAAATACATTCCGAAAGCGTAAACCGCAAGAAACGCAACGTCGATCTCACCGAGCAAAACCGTTCCATTTGGTCCGTTAAACGGAGCCCAACCTTCTTGTCCGGTTTTAACAGAGGAACCAAACGAAGTGAATCTTAGAAGGATGGAGTTAAGCCCTGTATCTGGAGATTGTGGATCAAGAGCGCTTTTCACAATGCTTGTTGTTTTTCTTGCAGCGTGATAGCTAGCGTAGGCGAGGAAAGTCACGATCAAGACTATAGCTTGATACGCATTGTAAGAGAGCTTTGACCCTTTGATTCGCTCCAAGAATCGAATCCCCACTGGTTTTTTCTCCATCTCTGGCTCAGATTGCATTAGAGAACCCATGAAAACACTGCTTTTTTCTTAAAGTCTCTCACTTTCTCTGAGGAAAATCCAATTTGAGAGATGGAGAAATTAATATATTAGATGAAAATCTCAAGGAGAAGATTCCATTTTTCATATGGAATTATACTTTTTTCATTAACTCTTGGCTTTACACAAAGGTTACCTTTGGAATCACTGAAAACGTGTCCTACTTATTAGTGACAGATTATGATTGTAATTTCTAGTGTCTCTATAAACTCTCAAGAGGGCCTATTTGAAGTGTATTTTCTTCTGCTGAATTAAATAATTAGTATGCTAAAAAAATAAATAAGATTTATTACCTTAATATGAATTATGACATCTACTAATGGTATAATCTAAGGGATATTCTTCAAACAAAAATCTAAAATCCAACTAAAATCTCGTGAGACTTACAGGTCTATGTGGATAATTAATTGTTTTTCTTAAAAATCATGCAAAAAAGTAAAAAACACAAAGCACATCCTTGAAATATTCAAATTAATTTTTTTAAACGAATTATAAACAGAGCAGAATCAATTGAGATTCGAATCTAGAAAAAAAAAACAAAAACTCTTGGAGACGACGAAGAAAGAGAGATCTAACGACGAAGACGCACGTATCCACGATTTTGAAGAATTCCTTCGTAATCTGTAACAATCCGTAGAATATTCCATCGGATGGGAAAAGAACAAAAAATCCCCGAGAAAATAGAAGAAAACTTCAAACAGAGATTTTGACTCGAACCCAGAAACATTCAAAAACTTCAAAAATAATCTGAATTATAGTACCTTTTATCCGTTCGTCAAGCTCAGATGCAAAAAATAACAAAGCTTTCTCCGACTCTCGCTCTAGGATTTCCCGAGCTTTCTCTCTCTAGAACACTGAAAAAATAAGATTTTTAAAAAAAATTGGAAATTTGGAGATTAATATTGCTTTGAAGATGCAATAAGAGACTTGGACACGCTTTGAAGCTCTAAGCAACGGCGACGGGTTTATAGAATTCGAGCTCGATAGTCGATCGAATTAAACAATTGATTTTTTTATTTTCCTGAAGATTCTTGAAATTACCATCTAACCCTTCTCACTACAAATCATATTCCTCGGTTCTGGAATGACGATTTTACCCTTACTAGTTGCGTCTCTAGTTGCCCAATCACGCCAATGAACCAAAGTTATTTCCTACGTAATTATTATATGCTTTTTATATAAGTTTTTTTTTTTTAATAAACTCCGTACCTTTAATATATAATTTTTCCGGGTATCTGAAATCAGATTTTTGATATTCCAATTTAAAAAATAACTCTCGGTCCCAATGAGAGATTGAACCAGAAGCACAAAAAAACAATTCCTTTGTGTTATCACTAGGTCACTATCCCATTGATTTTTCTTAAATTTTGACTAGATATTCCGATTTATTATATATTTTTGCTAGATTTTTTGTTTTGACAAATGAATTTTGTTAGATTTTTGTTACATTTAATTCTAGATTTATGTATGATCATAATTTTATACATAGTAATTATGAAGTTAGGAAATTTTTTCTATTTTTTTTTTTTAAATTTCTTCTTTTTTTTGTCAACAGATTGAAGTTAGAAAATTTGTCGAGATTATCATTTAGTTCTAGTAATTTTCCATTTCATTAATAGTTTTAAATTTTTTACCAGCTATTAAATTATCTTTGTCATGCTTTTTTAATATTCCGATGAAAATTTAAAATAAAGAAAATAAAATTTCGCCTCTTTTTATATGTTTAGAATATAACTAAACTGATAATTATAAAATTTAATTTTATTTTTTAATTTATAAGATTGAAAATTAAAATTTAATTTTCCATAGTAAAATATTCGTAAAATTGTTTTTCTTCTTTTTATTATTTTAAATTTCGAAATAATTTATAAATCTTTTATTTTTCTAACCAAAAGTTTTAATTTCATCTATGAAAATTCTTGAGACTATTTGGTTCACTGATCAGAAATTTTGAGTGATGTTTATTATAGTACATATCAGATTGAAATTTGGTCTCGGTCATAATACGATTTAATTGGATGATTTTTCCCGGCCTCTTATCACGACGTCTGGAAACTTTTCTATACGGAAAAACATATTATTGGGCATTTTTCACGCAAATAATATAGTACGAATGTATTAGTAATTTATAGATTTGTCTAACAATTAAAGATGCGTGGTCCTCTCCTCTACCTAGGCGACATCTACTATTGTACTCTATTTATTGTTTTTTTCCTGTAAATTAAAATACTTAAGTGATATTATAAAATTGTTTTGGGAACGTAAAGGCCAACGCACTTAATACTAGTGGTTTGGAAATAAACTCCCTTTCAAAAATCAATATATGGGTCAGAAAAATCAATAATTTTTTTTTATGAGAGGTGAAATTTATTGAGCAAGGGATAAATAATTATTTATGTGTGTAAAGTGGAAAGTAAGGAAAAAACAGAGCAAAAATAATTATTTTGTTAGTTCTGACCACATCGTGAACGTGAAGGGACAAGCAAAAAATAGGTGATCCCTAGATTCATTGGGTTCGCCACAAAGGACGCATGGTTGGGGTTGACCCAAAGTCTGGTGCGAGATCCAATAGCGAGTCGATCCTTGACCGCAAGCCAGATGATAAATGAGTAGCGAGGGATAGCTTGTGGAAACCACACAGTCATGTACCATGCAACTTTATTCCTTTTGGTGTGAATCTGATCCCCATGTGTGCTTTGCCGAGAATTTCGGTTTATACACATCCGGTGATTGGCGCCAAAGTAGAATGTCAGGCCCTGCTTTACGATTAGGAGTGGGGATAGATTGTATCAGAGCCACTACTTCTCGCAGCCGTGGAAGGCGGCATCTTTGAACTAGCCAACTACCGCCATTTGATGCCTCAGAGACAGAGCAATGCAGCTGGATACCAAGGGATCGAGGACCTGCTTCACCTAGTGATTTATATAGTCTGCCAATTAGTAGCCATGTTTCCCACCAGAATTGTGGGGATTTACCACTTCGAATCTCATATCGAAGGAATGCTTCAGCTTGGTCACTCATCTGGAGAAGCTTTCTCCATATCCAAGATCCGAGAGAACCTTCTCGGATAGCCGAAAGAGAGTGATGTTTTAAGAGATATTTCCGCGTCCATGCAATCCAAAGGGAACCAGACTTTGCAAAAATTCGCCAAATGAGGTTGAGCGCGTATGCAAGAGGAATCATGGAGAAGTTGTACCCCTAGACCTCCTTCGTCCAATGGAAAACACACGTCTTCATCCAATAAATATATTACATGCTCTGGTTTCGAACTTCAAAGGATGTACAGATTTCGGCCTAAAACTTTCTAGTCATAAAAAACAAATATTGGTTAGAACTAAAATTGTTAAATCGGGTTAATATCTATGGATTAACACTTAGAAAAAACCTATGGGTTTGAAAAGGGGAGAACTATTGACACAGACACTAACTCAGAACTTGGCACAGGGATTTCTCTACAAATAATATTACTAGAAATTTCTCTTAGGAGCGCTTACAAGTTTCTTCTAAATGGTTTTCCACAAGATCAAGACACACTTTAACTTGTAAACCGAAATCTCTAGTCTCACACGTTTACTGGATCTAATACACAATCCAGCAAACCACACACCACCCCTTAGCCCTTAGCTTTTGCTCTTCTTACTAGAATCCCAAAAACCCTATGCTAAGACACGATTTCCCCAAGTGTGTAACCTTTACAAAGCGTGAGTGTGTCTATTTATACTCATAGACTACACCACTTTAACCTAACAACTACCCGAGTATAGATAACAAGAAATCTCTACTTCGTAGTTATCTAATCCCTTGTTTTTCTCCAAGTGATTAGCTTGAATCTTCGTGATACAGGTCGCCTACAAGCTGATCCTCCACGCTTCTAGAATCCTCTGAATCGTCCAGCTCAGCTCCCATCTTTGTTTGGTCCAGCTCAGCCATCTTGTTCCACGTCACTTGCTCCACAGATGCTTCCTGAGGTACTTCTTGAGTGACACAGAATGTACCTGTGACCATATACATCTTCAATCTCCCCTTTTTTAGCTTTGTGCGTCTCCTCAAGCACCTGTAAAAAAATCACAGCACACACACCAAAGCAACCAGCAACATAGAACACCGAATATCTGAAAACCTTCATTAATAAAAACAAAAGAAGAAATCCAACAAGGTTTTTCAGTACATATCCAAAATGAGTAAGGGGAGCCAAAAACAAATCCCATTACTCCCGCTGAATCCGTGGATGAGTTAAAATAAAAACCAGAAAATAACAATCCCATTCGCTCCCCCTAAAACTCAGCATCAGTTGCATTGCCCTTTTCTCCCCCTGCTTGAGAGACCACACAAGTTAAAAACAACAAGCAACATATGAACCAGGTAAAAGTGAAGTGAGAAACCTTACCTTCCAGCTGTTCGGCCAGGTTTATGAGTGTTCCATGAGTCACAAGTAGCAGCTGAGCAACAGACTTAAGAGCTTTGACAGCATCAGCAACCGTAACGTGAGGACCTTCAGGTATGTGAAATGCAACCTATTGTACATCAGCTGATCCTTGACGCGCATTCTGGTTCATAACAGCGTGATTAGAGGTGGATGCCTGAGCTTTGTCAGAGACTGACTGCTTTGCATGATTCTGAAGATACCACTGACCTTGTGTGACCTATGAGTGCTTCTCCATTACGCAGCTCAACCATGTGTTGGTTTGTCAAGATCCCATAGATTAATGATGGAAACATCAAGTTGTATGTTCCAGCATTTCTACCAATATCCAGAATTTGAGGATCTGAAACCCGAACCAGCCTTGTAGTTTACTGCAACATATTTTTCTTTTAAAACCAAAACCAAAATCAGTAGCACAGGCAAAATATACCAACATTAACAACCACATAAATCAGATCAAATGATGAGAGTTAGACCTGCAATGGCTTTCACATGTGTCACGATTAAGATCCATCACACAAAAATTAACCTTGTTTTTTTTTTATTTTTAAACTCACTTCTCTTTCACAGATGCCCTCTTTTCACCTGAGGTACTGCAAAGACTGACTCAGTACATAACACAGATTGCAACTTGCTCTTGCACGATTTGTAGCATCTGGTTATCAAGACCTCAGTGGATAGCTTTCACACCATTGTGTCTTTATCATGTTCCCCACTCCGTTTTCAACCTTTATTCATCATGAGAGAGCTGCTAGTCGAGCACCATCACTTGACTTCTCAGGTGTAAGACTGCTTTTGAGTGATTTTTTTCACCAATTTTTTCTTTTGCCTTTTTTCTCTTTTTTTTTTTTTGGTGGACTGACAAACGTGTTAGCAACATCCCGTGATTTATCAGCTACTAACACTTATCAGTCCCTTTCTTTGGATTTTCAAGCTTGCCTTCTCGATGTGAAACCTGTACTTCGTCAGGAACATGACGACACACGGGCAGCTCTTTTCCACTAAGATATCTTGACTCCAAACAAAATTTAAGCATTGTATACATCCTGAGTCAGTACCTGCATCAGTCCTGCACACCTCAAAAAACATTTCACATATTCCAATGGCATTTCTTAAGTTAACGAATTGATTAAAATCCAAGGATTTTGTGAATAGATCTGCGAGTTGTAACTCAGTGACAACGTGTTCAATCACTACCTGTCTTTCCTCCACCAATTCCCTGATGAAGTGGTGCCTTATGTCAATATGCTTTGTCTTTGAGTGTTGAACTGGATTCTTGGAGATGTTTATTGCACTTTTGTTGTCACAGTAAACCAAGAGTGGTCTAGAATCCATCCCGTAGTCAGCTAACATCTGCTCCATCCACAACAATTGAGCACAACAACTTCCCATGGCTATGTACTCAGCCTCCGCGGTGGATAGAGACACTGAATTTTGCTTTTTGCCCAACCATGAAGTCAGATTGTTACCGAGAAAAAAACATCCTCCACTAGTGTTTTTCCTGTCATCAACACTCCCAGCCCAATCGGCATCCCAATATCCAGCTAGGTTCTGGTTCGAACCTTTTGAGTAGTATAACCCGAAGTTAGATGTTCCCTTGATGTACTTGATTATCCTCATCACCGCATTCAGATGAGATTGCTTTGGCTTGGCTTGATACCTTGCACATATCCCAACACTCAAGCATATATCAGGCCGACTCGTCGTAGGGTACACCAAACTCTCAATCATACCTCTATAAAGCCTTTAATCAACAGCCTCTCCTGCATCGTCTCTTGAAAACTTTTCTGGTGTGCTTATTGGAGTTCTTGCTTCTTTGTTAGTGTCTAGTTCAAACCTCCTTACCAGATTTAGTGCATACATGCTTTGTGAAATGAACACCTCATCCTCTGTCTGAGTTACTTGCAGTCCCAAAAAGTACCTCAGCTCTCCAACGATGTTCATCTCAAATTCTTGAGTCATGTTGCTCACCAAGTTCTGTGATGTGCCTCCAAAAATGATGTCATCTTTTCCACTAAGACACTTGTTTAACTCACTCCACATGTAGCAATTATTCCCTGCACGTACTCCATTGAAAACATCTTTTCCATTTTCATCAAAGGCTTTGCAATCATTTTTTGTGAAGGTGACTGTTAATCTATCATCACACAGTTGGCTCACACTTATCAGATTTGCCTTCAGTCCCTCAACAAAGTAAACATTCATCAATTTTGGAGGTTTTGCATCACATATCTTACCTTTTCCTTTCATGCTTCCTAGGCCTCCATCGCCAAATGTGACTACACCTTCCTTGAGAGGCTTAATCGTTTGAAGATTTTCACATGTCCCGGTCATATGGCGTGAGCAACCACTGTCGAAATACCATGGACCATTTTCCTTTTTCTCAGTAGACAGAAAAGACATGTTGAATCTGAAACCTTTTTCACCAAACCGATCTGTCTCAGTTCTTGATGCAGCTTGGTATAGCTCAGATCGCTTCACCCATATCTGATTTCTGTGGCATCCATTCCAGGTGAAATTTTCTTGCTTTCTGATTCTGTCAATCTTTTCCCAAAGCCTGTAGCAGTAGGCTTTAATGTGACCTTGTCTTCCACAGAAGTAGCACCCCTTATTTCTTGGTGCATCTTTCCTCAAATCGATCTTTGAAGTCTGATGCATACCTCCTAAGACAAACTCAATTTTATCCTTCCTTGGTTCAATTCCTCCAGTGTATCCCAATCCTCTGTGAGATATCTCTGTCCTTCCAAAATTCAGTATCTTGTCGAGTTGTTTTGTACCGGTAAGCATCTTGATCTTCTTGTGTTATTGATCAAGTTCACCCTGAAATCTCATGGTTTCTGAATTTGCAGCACTCACAGCCTTTTCCAGTTTATCAGCCTTTATTGCCACCAACTGCTTCTCCTTCATTAATGTTGGAACCTCTTGACTGACTCTTCTTTCAGCCTGCAGCTCTTTCTGCAGTACCTCAACGAGTGCCTCAAGACTTAGTTTTTCTTTCATCAAGGCTACATTTTCTTTGCCGACTCTCAACACTGTGTCACAAATTTTTTTGTATCCTTCTTTTAAGTCAGTTTCTCTTTCTTCCTCTGAATCTGGCTCAGATGAACCACATACTCAGTGATTCCAAAAGCAACAAAGTTACTCAAATCCTCTTCATCTTTACTTTCTTCTTCTTCTGAGTCATCCTCATTTATTCCCAGCAATGACATTTCATTCTTTTGTTTCTGGTCACTGACACATTCCATCTGAGTGTGACCAAAACCTTTACACCCAAAGCATTTTATTTCCCTTCTCTTGACTGTCGGACAATCATATTTGAAATGTCTATAACCTTTGCATTCATGACACTGTGCATTAGTTTTCTTGAAGGACCTGTCAGCTTCGATATTCTTCCTGTTCATACTTGTTTTTCTCTGTCCTTGTTCAACCCTTTTTAATGCACGATCAAACCTTCTTACGAGTAGTCCCACAACATCTTCTGTTTCTTTCTCACTTCTTTCAGCAACAGTAGGAGCAATCCCTTTCAGCTTCTTTGTCCCATCTAGTTCCATCTCGTGAGCCTTGAGCATCCCCACAACATCATCAAAATTCAACTCATCCGTGTTCAAGGACACTGTCATCGCTGCCTTATATGCTGAGAACTTAGATGGCAAACACCTGAGAAATTTCTTGACCAATTTCTTATCTTTGTACTTCTTGCCAAGAACATGAGCTTCCTGAGCGATTGAACTGATTTGTGCACTAAGATCAGCGATCGACTCATGCTCATCCATCCTGAAGTTCTAGAATTTTGAAGCTAGAAGATCCACCCTTGATCGTTTCACCTTCGTTGTTCCTTCAAAATGCTTCTGCAGTATGTCCCATGCTTCCTTTGTCCTCTCACATCCTTGCACCATATTGAATTGTTTCAACGCAAGGCTGCAATAATGGTTGTGAGTGCTCTTGAGTTATACTTAGACATTTTCCTCTCTTCGTCAGTCCATTGAGCCTTAGGTTTAAGCGTCCACCACTCCAGCAGCATCAGTCATCGTTGGTTCAGTCCATCCAGACTCCATAGCCGTCCAAGCATCCTCATCGATGCCTCTGATGCATTGTTTCATTTTTGACTTCCAATAACCATAGTTGTCTGTATCCAGCACCCACTTGGAATTTTTCATCAAGTCCTTGTAGCTCTCCATTTTCCTTCCACAGGATCTCACCTGTATATAATACGGACAAGTACCCGCTCTGATACCAAATGAAAAGGAGAGAACTACTGACACAGACACTAACTCAGAACTTGGCACAGGGATTTCTCTACAAAAAATATTACTAGAAATTTCTCTTAGAAGCACTTACAAGTTTCTTCTAAATGGTTCTCCACAAGATCAAGACACACTTTGACTTGTAAACCGAAATCTCTAGTCTCACACGTTTACTGGATCTAATACACAATCCAGCAAACCACACACCACCCCTTAGCCCTTAGCTTTTGCTCTTCTTACTAGAATCCCAAAAACCCTATGCTAAGAAACGATTTCCCCAAGTGTGTAACCTTTACAAAGCGTGAGTGTGTCTATTTATACTCATAGACTACACCACTTTAACTAACAACTAACCGAGTATAGATAACAAGAAATCTCTGCTTCGTAGTTATCTAATCCCTTGTTTTTCTCCAAGTGATTAGCTTGAATCTTCGTGATGCAGGTCGCCTACAAGCTAATCCTCCACGCTTCTAGAATCCTCTGAATCGTCCAGCTCAGCTCCCATCTTCGTTTGGTCCAGCTCAGCCATCTTGTTCCACGTCACTTGCTCCACAGATGCTTCCTGAGGTACTTCTTGAGTGACACAGAATGTACCTCTGACCATATACATCTTCAGGATTAACCCAATTTGTATCATCTACCATAGAACCTCTATAAATTATTACTTGATAAATTAAGAAAATTTTCAGTCACAAATTGGTTTATCGATACAATTAATATCTTTATAAATTAATAAAATATTGTAGTCTCGTTATTATTAATTTATAAAAGTTTTGACGTATTTTAAATTGGGATTACAAAAAAAATCCATATGTTAAACATATTTTAAAAATTTTAATAGGATAATAAGTTTGTATTATTTTTTATTTTTTCGGTCAAACATAAGTTTGTATTATTAAATATTTATACTGAGAAATTAGTATAGTTTTAATTTAAAAAACCAATTATAGTTATTGCGGAAATTATTACACAAAATCCGAGATCTGTTTGTATATAATCAAATTTGTGATTATTTTGTATAAGAATGTGCTTCACCAAGGAATAGACATAATATATGAACCGAACCAAATCAAAATTCACCAATCCAAAATCGAACCGAATTATATAATAGTCCAAATGGGTACATAAATTTCTATACTAAATTACTCGAACCAAACTCGAATTATACGAAACCGAACCGAAGTAAATGAACTACCAAAAAAAATTTCTAAAATTATTACTTTATCTATATATTTTATTCTTTTTTGTTAATTGATTAGGTGGTTTTTATCACATAGTTATTTGATTGTTTCTATTGTTTTTTTGTATTTAAAATTTAAAATTTTAATGTTTTATCAATTTCATAGAAATATCTACAAAATTAACCAATATTTCTCGAGAATAAATCAAAGTTATACATCATCGTTCTCTAATCGCCATGATGAAACTTGATTTCTCCGACATATTGAATTACGCCGACGATTAAAGAACATTATAAATAATAAATTTTCATGATTAGAACATTGGAATGCAGTTATATCAATTTATTTTATTGTAATAGAATATGCACATTAAATCTAATAATTTAAGAGAATATCTTCATAATTTTGTTTTTGAGTATTAAACTGAGTAACAAACAAATTTGGGTATTAAAAAGTTTATCGAAATTTAGTTGAGATATTTTTATGGAAATTTTCCTTCTATAATTTAGCCAAGGTGCCCACCTAGATGATGAACGTAATCCTGCTAAATCGTTTATCTCAATTAGCTAAGATTACCTGATTATCTAAATATTTTTTTTTATAAATATTTTACCAATAAGATAACTCAAATTTATAGTGATTGTGGACCTAAAGTTGTTTTATCCCAATTTGTTTGACTTATTCCACCTAGAAACATAATTATATAGGAGAACTTGTGAAGTCGTTTGTTTTATTTAACGATGTGGGACAAAATAAATAGAAGAATTTTGAAATAACAGTTTTTGGCAAGTTTATGAATATTCAAATGTGTTTGGCAATTAGAGTTAGAGTAATCCAAGTAAGTAACATTTGGAAATAAATGTGTTTGATAATAGGTATAAAAGAATTAAAAAAAATGATGATAAAAATTGTGGGAATGACACATCATCAAAAGTGGCATTCAATGTTTTTCCTTCAATATATTGAAGATAAACACTTTTGATATACAAATTTGTGTTGTGTATATATACACCTCTCTTCTTAAATGATTTGTGAGAAGATGCTCCGAATGTTCTGAGTTAGATTATTAAATTGGGCAGTTCCAAACTGAGGACAATAAAAAACCATAAGCGATTAATGAGTGTGATACTTTCCTTATGCAGGTCTTGTTTGCATATAGATTATAGAAGCATAATCAATGTCGCGAGGCAAGTAAAATCTAGTGTTCAAAAATTGGCGAGATCATTCCATAGAATCTTCAAACAACTAATATAGTAGTTACTCTTAATGTTTATTCGTTTTGTCTAAGATGTACTTGAAGTTGATGAACCTCTGTTCCATTGTTAAACCGTATAAGTTCTGAACATTTGGTTCATAATCTTTTTCGGTATTCAGGGTTAGCCATTGATAATATCACGTTTAAGGCGTAAATCATTCATTCTAAGTGGAGTTGAATTAGTGAACTTGAATATTTATTTCTCTGTTCTATTGTTGACGAAGAACTATTATTTAAGATTTTCAAAATTGTGAGATTTATTAAATTTGAAGAGAGTTTTAAGTATGTTAAAAGTTTTGTTATAAAAAAATTAAGAATCCAATGGTTTTCCAAAGTATCTTGAAAGTCTTGTTTAATGAATAAAACTATAAAGAATTCATCTCCCAATAACATTAGATTTTAATAAAATTATAGAATCAATGATAACTAAACTTTTTGAAATACAAAGAATGAAATTTAAAAGTCATCAAACCAATAACAATGGATTTTATTAAGATTGTTATAATCCATAAACCAATAACAATAGAATCTAAATTTTAAAAAACTTTTTAAGAATCCATCTACCAATAAGCCCCATAAACTTTAAACCTTCAAAATTAAATCTTAAACCATCAAAACTAAACTCTAAACCCTCAAAACTAAACCATAAACTCAAATCTAAAAATTTAAATTATAAATTTTTAAAAATCATTTGTGTTTGTGGTATTGTTAGAAAGAGAAAAATTTTAATAGTATTTTTTTTTAAAAACAACTAATAATAGTATATATTTAGAATAAAAAATTATTTTAATGATATTTTAAAGAATTTCTCATATTTTATTGACTATCTAAAAATCACATGTATTTTATATAGACGATATCCTAATTAAATCCTAATTATAGATGATTAAATAACGTTATGTATCCGGGTAACGTAAGAAGTATTTGTGTAGGAATCTAGGTAAGGGGATAATACTATAATAGTCCAATACATCATAGTTATCGAACCAACAAAACTAGTAGAATATGAAGAGCAAAGTTTATATATATTGTACTACTCTACTTTTTTTCGTAAAAGCGAACCGAACTTTTGGTTAGAAATACTTACACAAAGTTCATTTCTCTCGAGACTAAAACCCATTTTTTTGAGATTTAGTTTCTTTCTGATTGTTTGGGACCACTTTCTCCAGATCTTTGCCTGGATCTCTCTTCTTCACCAGCCATCTCTCGGTCGGAACTACTCAAATACTATGTTCTTCATCATTTGTCTCACCACTAAATTTCTTTCACCAACTCACAGACACTTCGTAGACCACCTTTCGTTCGACCCGAAGTCACTCATTTCCCTTCTTTCCATTTTCCAACTATCATTTCTCTTGCTCTCCACGACTCCCCGTGGTCTCTTCTGTTCTTCTCTCTTTTGTCCTATTTTCTTAATTGAGCGTCGGAGAGCCGTCGGAAAACATCTCTAATTGTGTTTTCCGAGGCCTTCTTGTGTTTGTTGATTGCGCATGAGCGGATTCCCAGTGGTTGTTTAAGAGGACAAAAAATCCCCAAAAATTTTGGCGCTAGAGGGAGGGGGATAGACACTTCACCGAAAGTCAGCAAGCACCCACAGATCCGAGCGAGAGGTATAAGGATATAATAATGAGCCAGCCAGATGAAAACCAAACAGCAAAAATGAGTCAAAAACCGAAGGATGCACACCGACGCTTGGCGAGACCTGAACCCCATATGTTATCACCAGATTGTGACCAAATCCTAAGGAAATGCTTCCGATTTCGCGAACAACTAAGGAAGGTGCGAGAAGAAATAAGTATGGAGCCCGAGTTCTCGTATCAAGAACTCGGGTTAGGTATGAAATATCTGTTTAAGAGCGCCAAATTCAAATTATTTCATGTCTTAATGTTTTAATCCTTAATCAAAGGATAAAAATACTTTCACCTTATGCGTGCTAGGGTAAAAGCAGGTGGTCCATACTTGGAGAACGATTAAAGCACAAAGGAACTGATTCCGAGGGAGCACCTCGGTGCCCTACCCGTCATGTCAGACGCTGCCAATGGTACGAGGGGTCAGGTGCAGCGTAGCAGAGCCGTATGGTCGGCCAAGTGGCCCGAGAAGACAAGGAAAATATGTGAAAAGCACTCGAGTGCATCGTACCAAATCAGACCCGGAAGTCCAAACCCGACCCAACTAAGGAGGCGGAGTCCAGTATCCAAATTCGGGCAAGTAACGGTCTATAAATACTAGTCTACATCTTTCATAAAAGCGATCTGAAATTTTGGCTAGAAATACTTACTCAAAGTCCATTTATCTCGAGACTAAAGCTCATTCCTTTGAGTTTTAGTCACTTTCTCGTTGTTTATGACCACTTTTCCCGGATCTTTGCCCGGATCTCTCTTCTTCTCCGGGAATCTTTCAGCCGGAACTACTCAAATATTCTGTTCTTCATCTTTTGTTTCACCACTAAATTTTTTTTCACCAACTCACAGACACTTCGTGGACCACCTTTCGTTCGGCCCGAAGTCACTTATTTCCCTTCTTTCCATTTTCCGACTATCATTTCTCTTGCTCTCCACGACTCCATGTGGTCTCTTCTGTTCTTCTCTCTTTTGCCCTATTTCTGACTTGAACGTCGGAGAGCCGTCGGAAAATACCCACAATCGTGTTTTCCGAGGCCTTCACGTGTTTGTTGATTGCACAGGAGCAGATCCTCTCAGTGGTTGTTTAAGAGGACTAAAAATTAACACGATTATGACATGTGTCAAATCAACCGATCAGATTTTGACACGTGTAAAAAACTTTTTCAATTTAGATTTTGACACGTGCTAAAAAAAATATTTAAAAAAACCTAATATACCAATTAGATTGTGACACGTGTTAAAAGACTTTTAATTTCAAAACCTAATACATCATTATATTTTGAATCATATTATAAAAATGAATTAAAAACCCTAATATCATTATTTTTTATGTGCAATGTGGATTATATTGTGAGTTTTTTTTAGGTTTACCATTATGTGGATGCGGTAAAATTTATAAATTGATGTTTGAGAAAAAATTTATATTGAAAGTATATATATAAATAAAAACGAATTGATAAAATACTTATAATTCGTTTCTCATCGGAAGTGTATAATATGTAGATTCAGAAAAGAAAAAGGCAAGTCAAATATGTTTTAAAAAATATAAAATCTAATTCAAATAGAAATATGAGAATCAATTTATCAAGATTTTGAAAAATAGATTTATGAGTAGTTATATAGTAAAAGTAAGTATAATTCAAATATGAATAGAAAAAAAAACTAATTATTTGAAAATATATGAAAAAAATTAATTGGAAATCAAATAATAATAAAAAAATAAGAGAATCAAAATAAATAAATAACTATTAGACTTCTCTATCAGTGGTTTCACGTCGACATTCTCAATCATTTTTTATTTACTTTTACAGGTGATTTGATTTTGTTTTTTACTTTTTTGTTTTTGTTTTTTTCACGGATTATAAAATATTAAATTATACATCCGCGTATTACACTATAAAATATGGTGACAGAGGTAAAATTAATTCAAATAGGAATATTACAACCAATTTCTATGACAAATAGAAATATGATTACTTAAATAATAAAAAGTAAACTCAATTCAAATAAGAATATGAACAACTAAATTTATAGACACATGACAAAATTTAATTGGAAACCAAATAATAGAAAAGTATAAGATTCAAAATAAATAAATAATTGTTAGTAATTTTTTTTCATGGTTTTGCGTCTGTGTTTTCAATCTTATTTTAGTTTTTTCGCGGGTGATTAAATTTTTTTCTTTCACTTTTGGTTTATTTCACGGGTTATAAATATTTATCACAAATCCGCGTATACGCGGATTCTAAATCTAGTTTATATATAAAGAGTTAACTAGTTGACACATCTAGTTTTGGTTAGGCATGGGCATTCGGGTATTCGGTTCGGTTTCGGATATGAACCGATCGGTTCTGGGTCTTTCGGATAGAGGGGTTTAGGATCCATATAGGTACCGAAATAATTTTGGTTTCGGTTCCGGTTCCAATCGGTACCGGATCAGTTCGGTTTTTAATTATGAGAACTGACAATTACCCGAAAAATTTCGGTTATCTTTTACACAAACTACCCGAAAATACCCAAAAATACCCGAAAATAACCAAAATACCCGAAAAATAAATAAAAAATCTATAAAAATTGAAATAATACACCTAAATTGGTTATTTTATCCGAACTATCCGAAAATACCTAAAAATATCCGCACTAACCGAATTAACTGAATTAACCGAAAAATAACAAAGAATTGTAAAATTTAACCGAACATACCCAACCTAGAACCAAAATATTTATGAGTTCATTTATGTTTCAGTATTTCGAGTACCCGTTCGGTTTTCGGTTCGGCTCCTGTTCGTGGGCCCACGCCCTCTCTCAGCCCGTGGGCCCCACCCTCGTCCGACTGTCGGTGCGTTAGTCCGGGAGGCTCGAAAGACTTGTTTACTGACCCTGCAAATCACCACGAGATCTTTGCCCGTGTTTTGTCCTCACTGACACAGTACTGGAAATGATTTCCCAGTAGGTCACCCATCCTTAAATTGCTTCAGGTCAAGCACGCTTAACCCTGGAGTTCTCTCAGGATGTGTGACGGAAAAGATAAGTGCACTTTGGTGATATAGGTAGCCAAATCAATTCTTATAAGTCTCTCCGTCTGCACCACATATTTCCAGAAATCGGGGTGTTACAATCAGCCCCACTAACAGATCGCAACGTCCTCGTTGCATACCAAGATCGTTACTCATGACAGTGCGAGTATCACATTCGTCTGGGTTCGGCTCTGATACCACTTGTAACGTCCCCACTAACAGATCGCAACGTCCTTGTTGCATATCGAGATCGTCACCCATGACAGTGTGAGTCTCACACTCGTCTGGGTTCGTCTCTGATACCACTTGTAACACCCCGACCGCCACCGTTCGTGGCCTCACGCCCTCTCTTGGCCCGTGGGCCCCACCCTCGTCCGACGGTCGGTGCGTTAGTCCGGAAGGTTCGAAAAGTACTGGAAATGACTTCTCAGTAGGTCACCCAACCTTAAATTACTCCAGCTCAAATACGCTTAACCCTGGAGTTCTCTCAGGATGTGTGACGAAAAAGATAAGTGCACTTTGGTGATATAGGTAGCCAAATCAATTCTTTTAAGTCTCTCTGCATGCACCACATATTTCTAGAAATCGGAGTATTACATATAAGATCTATTCGGATATTTTGAAAAAGCGGTTCAGGTCGGTTCCACGGTTCCGGATATTTCCCGGCTCTAATTTTGGTGATATAAGTTTTCTAGAACTAAAACCTTCTTTCTTTCTTTTTGTTAAAGTAGAACTAAAACCTTTAGTTGAATCTATTGAGTAATACGGTGAACTAAGCAAATATATTAAGATTATTTTTTTAATTGTCTTTAATAAAGGTAAAGGCAGAGACTAGAGGTGTATGACGATATTATGTATGGCCCGTCACCGAACATGATCGCGTTTTCCTCCGTGGATTTCGCCGACACGCAAGTTCTATTACTATATTCAAAATTAGCATTAAAATTATGACCATAAACCAGCTACATTTCATTTATGAAACAAGTAACAATGCGTATATATATATATATACATACGTATTTGTACGAAACGTTGTTATGTGCACTTATAAGATTTAGACAAAGCAAACATGAAAAAATGGCCTTCGGACGTCAAAAAGGGGGCTTCGATTGTATGAATTGGTTAGAATTTTTAAAACTTTGAATTACATATCATTCAAAGTTCTTTGCAAATAATTAAAATCTCAAATATAAGGTGAAGTTTTAATATATTTAATTATCATATATATATATATGAATTTATACGATTTTTTTTTAAACATCTTTTTTAGGATCCAAATAGTAGTCACTAATGGAATTAGTGGAATAAATATGAGTGGAATATAATTGAGTGGAATAAAGAAATTATCCAATTCTACTGCAAAATAGTAGAGAAACAATTTCTTTCCAAATTTATTTATTCTTTAAGTTTTTAAGTGAAATGAGTTGAATTAGTTTTCCACACTTTTCAATCCAAATAGTAAAATTTTAGAAAAATGCTTAATTACGCTAATATTTATTCAACCTAAATGGTAAAAATTTAAGGTGCAAATCCTATATATATATATATTAATAGATGAGACATTAGAGAAAAAAATCCAATGTGTCACTCAATGGGAAATTTAATAAACACATCATTTAATTTTAACCAATCAGAATATTTCAATTAAAAATATATGCCATGGTGAAATCTCCGCACATTCTCATTAATTTTATAACATAAACTTACTAATACATGTTTTACAAATTTAAGCCTAGTTAAATATAATATTTTAGATTTGCCATATCTATTTTTAATTTTTTATGATATATTAACAAGTTTTTTATTATTATGAAGATCAATTTAGACGAAAAAAATGAAGATCAATTTTACACTTAAAAAATATTGAAATAAATAATATTTGCATATTTTTAATCAATTTTACACATAAAAATATTAAAATTGATGGCATTAACATATACTTGATCAAAAATATTTAACTTTATTATATTTATGCACAATATATATTATTTTGTACGTTTATAGATATTAGAAATCATATATTTTGTTATACACTTTTAAATATTCGTCAACCTATTTAATTATTTAATCCTGCACTTGGCGTGAGTCAAAATCTAGTAGTTGTACATTTAGAGAAACAAAATTTGGTGGAATGAAGCATTCTTCTAAATTATTACCATTTAGGTTGAATAAAAGTTAGTATAAGAAAATAGTTCAACTTATTACACTAAAACAAAATGAAAGAATGAACAAAATGGGAGGAAAATATTTCTAATAAAGTAGAATTGAAAGAATTAATTGGAGAATTTTTTTGTTTATTCTGTTAAGGTCAGTTTTCACCCACCAAGATTAACAGTTAAATAACAAGTTGGGCCAAGGAAACAAAGCTATAGGCCGAGCCAAATGTTACCACCCGTCGAGGTGTATCAGCACGCGCCGAGCAAAACGTTGACACCTGCCGAGGCAAATGTTGGTACCTGCCGAGGCATATCAGCACGCACCGAGGCAATTCTTCCTTTGGGCTGTGGCGATTGACAGCACGCGCCAAGGCAGACATCATCATGGGCCGAGGCGAAACCTTCCAGAATCGAGGCAGTTCTTCCTTTGGACCGAGGCGATTAACGGTACGCGCCGAGGCAGACATCACTGTGGGCCGAGGCGGCATTTGCACATGCCATTCCAAGAATAAGGACAAGACAACATTGGGCCGAACCAACAGATGAAGTCACGAAGAAGTCGGCCGAAAAAAGGAAGAAGAAGTCCAAAGAAAAAGAAATACAAGTCCCAACGAAAAAGAAAAGATTCTAATATTCTCGTTACGACGGTGTAATCTGAAGTCTATAAAAGAAGGAGAAGGCATTCGAGAGAAGAGAAGAGCAATTTGACAGAGCTTATCAAATCAGCATTAAAACCATTTTTGGATACCTAGAAATTTCTGTTCCCTTAATTTTTCCTAACCAAGTTTAGTTGTGTGAGTTTCGACTCCCACAATTTGGCGTCGTCTGTGGGGACTTAGAAACTCTTACTCTTTGAATTTCCATGATCGAGATCTGAAAAGATGACCAACGGAGATCAAGTCACCAACACCGCAGGCAACTCTACGACCACTCCTCCAAGGGGAGATCCTCTAGAAAATACTGAGACCGTTCCAGAATCCCTAGCCGAGATGAAGAATATGCTATCCGCACTGCTAAAAAAGGTAGACGAACAAGATAAAGCAAACACCTCACTGAGCGAGAAACTCCACGCGCTGGCGTCGGAACAGCGAGCCCGAGGTTCCCGTACCAGAAGTTTGGTACCGAGAGTAACTCCGGCAAGGAGGTTTCGAAGACAAATCTTCGACATAAATCCAACACCCCTCAATCCATCCACTCCTCGTGATACGATCGGCGACCCACCGAGGGTGTTAGGAGATCTTTACATCTCCGCCTCAGCATGATGAGCAAACTCCAGTGACTGTCAGGTCAACTATAACCAACAAACCGCCCGAGTTGATCTGAGCCACCAGAACCACCGATAGGCGTGTCCAATTCGTCGGCAACAATGAAAATAAAAGACCAGATAGCGCTACCGATGTCGTAGGAAACCGAACCATTGAGGACTTAGCCAACACAGACTTTTCCCCGGCACCATTAGCCAGAGAAAATAATACAAGTCAACTCGGGGATTCGACAGACGAGGAAGAAGATATCTTCTGGGCATGCCGAGCACACCACGAAGATGAGCCGCAAAGAACGAATCAAACGAGGCTTTTCGGACATACCAATATACCGAGGACGACGAGCCAAGACCAGAGCAGGGAACTTGATGAAATTCACGCTTCTCTGGCTCGGGCTGCTACCGAGGGAAAAGCCTTTAAATCCCAAGTGCATAAAGCGATTAGCTCGGCACCCGAAATAGGCCGCGTTTTGGAAGAAACACCCAGAAGACGCCATTCACAGTTCCGATAACTAGAGAAAGAGTATCCAACCCCAGAAAAATTTGAATCCCATTATACGAAGGAACGACCGATCCGAAAGCTCATATAATGGCATTACGTATAGCAATGGGACGAGCCAATCTCAGCGAAGTCGAGAGAGACACTGGATTTTGCCTCATATTCGTAGAACATCTCAAAGAAGCGGCCCTGCAGTAGTTTTCACGTCTCGGTCGTAATTCTATCGATAATTTCAATCAGTTATCCGCTGAATTTTAAAGCATTGTTCCATGTTCATGGATCGTGGGACTTCTGACGCCGACATATGGACTCTATCTCAAGGCCCGACAGAATCACTTCGAAGTTTTATGGAGCATTTCAAAAATATTACATCTAAAGTTGACGGTGTAAGCGGTAAAGCTGCTCTGACTGCCCTGAGGAAATCATTGTGGTACGAATCGCGTTTCAGAGAAGGGATTGCGTTGAACCAGCCGCTGACGATCCAGGATGCATTGCACTGGGCCTCGGATTTCATCGTGAACAAAGAGGAGATGAAAGTTCTATCACAATGGTATGGTTCAGCAAAAATGACGAGCCGAAGTAACATTCAGAGTACCATGACAACCTCAACAAACTTCAAGAAAAACCTTCAGAACAGCGATTTCGCTCATCATGTTCACGAAGGACCTAACTTCGGAGGCGCCCACAACTATCAGGTAGGAGCCGATCGCGGAAAATTTCGTGGAATACTTGGAAAATAAATACTAGTACGTACGACAAAAAGGCTTATTGCGAGCATCATCACCAGTATGGACATCTTATCGCAAACTACAGAAGCCTCGGCTTGTTGGTCGCGGTGAAACTTGCGGAAGGAAAATTAGGTGACGCGATCAGTCTGAAAGATTTTGAACGCAACGACGAGGTAAAAAAATCGAGCCGACGAGCCCACTAAGAGAGGAAGACAAAACGACGAGGCAATGCAACAGGGACCCAGAAGGAGAATCAACATGAAAAGGGAGGATCTCAATTTTGCATGGACACCGTCTCTGCAATCAAAGCTTTTCAACGTCGAGCGGATGCTAGTAACCATTGGGCCGCTCCATCCAATCATCCGAACGATGTGATTTCCTTCGAATAAAAGGAAGCAGTTGGCATCGAACAGCCTCACAATGACCCGTTTGTCATCAAACTGATTGTGGCGGATCACAACGTTTCCCGAGTGTTGATAGATCCTGGAAGTTTTGTCGATGTCATTTTCCGCGAAACTATAAGACGCATGGAGATCAGCCTTTCTGAAGTGACAGCAACTCTGAAGCCACTAACTGGATTTTCGGGAGAAACCACGATGACCCTCGGAACGATCAAGTTACCTGTGCGAGCCGGAGGAGTGACAAAAATTGTAGAGTTTTCAGTAGCTGATCACCCCGCCATATACAACGTAATCATGGGAACGCCTTGGATAAATTCCATGAGAGCTGTCCCATCAACCTACCACCTTTGCGTAAAGTTCTCACCGCAGAAATCAGAAACCATTCGCAGAAATCAAAAAGAATCCCGAATCTTCTTTCTAGCCAAGCACAAGATTCAAAATCCAGTGACAGAGCCAACTACGAAGACAAAGCGAAGGAAGCTAAAGACGAACCGAGATGAGGCAAACAACCTGGCTAAACTCTTATAGCAATTACAGATAACCGGGGCTCACGAAGAAGAAAACGGACCAACTTGAGACCCCGTAATCTCAGTTTGCATCGACAATCACAACCCATAAAGATGTGTCGAGATCGGAGCCAAACTAGATGAAGCTATTAAATAAAAATTGATTTCCTTCCTAAAGAAGAACGTACATACTTTTGCTTGGACTGCAGAAGATATGACGGGCATTGCCATCGATGTAACATCTCATGAGCTGAATGTAGATCCGACTTTCAAACTAGTAAAGTAGAAGAGGAGAAACCTAGGCTCCGAAAGAGCGAAGGCTGTCAATGAGGAAGTAGAACGGCTGTTGAAATTCAGGCCAATCACCGAGGTTAAATACCCAAACTGGCTTGCCAACCCTGTCATGGTGAAAAATAAGAGCGGAAAATGGCGAGTGTGTGTAGACTTTACCGACCTGAACAAGCCATGTCCGAAGGACAGTTTTCCACTACCACACATTGACCGTTTGGTAGAGGCAACAACCGGGAACAAGTTGTTGTCATTCATGGATGCTTTCTTAAGATACAACCAGATCTTGATGAATCCCTAGGACAAAGAAAAGACAGCTTTCATAACGGATCGTGGAATATATTGCTACAAGGTCATGCCATTTGGCCTCAAGAATGTTGGGGAGACTTATCAGCGTCTGGTAAACAAAATTTTCTTACGACAGCTTGAAAAAACGATGGAGGTGTATATCGATGACATGTTGGTAAAGTCCCTCGAGGAGAAGGATCACGTCATCCACCTAGCAGAATCCTTCGAACAGTTGAACTTACACAACATGAAGCTCAACCCGACTAAGTGCAGATTCGCGGTGACATCCGAAGAATTCCTTGGTTATTTAGTCACCCACCGAGGCCTCAAAGAAAATCCGAACCAGATCAACGCTCTGATACAAATGACTTCTCCAAAAACCAAACGCGAAGTCAATGACTAACAGGACGCATTGCAGCGCTAAACCGTTTTATTTCGCGATCTACCGATAAATACCTACCCTTCTATGATATCTACGTGGCAATAAGAAGTTTGAATGGACAAAAAAGTGCGAACAGGCGTTCCAACGACGGAAAGAATACTTAGCCAGTCCTCGAGTACTCGTGAAACCAGTGGAGGGCGACCGTTGTTCCTCTACACCGCTGTTTCCGTAACGACAGTAAGCAGAGTACTCATCCGAGAAGAACGTGGTGATCAGAAGTCCGTTTTTTACGTTAGCCAGACTCTAACCAACGCCAAGACCAGATATCCGCAGATGGAGAAGTTAGCATTATCAGTAGTAATGTTCGCCCGGAAGCTAAGACCATATTTTCAATCACACTCTATAGTAGTCCTGACCACTTTCCCTTTACGATCTATCTTGCATAGTCCGAGTCAATCCGTGATTAGCCAAATGGGCAATCGAACTTAGCGAGTATGATATCGAGTATAGAAGCGGAACCTGCGCAAAATCACAAGTCCTTGCAAATTTCCTAATCGAACTCCTGGAAAAGGAGATAGAGGAACCGGCTCCAAGCTTGGTATGGAAGCTTCACGCGGATGGATCATCATCAAAACAAGGTTCTGGGGTAGGGATACGATTAACCTCTCCAACAAGCGAAATCCTCCAACAATCATTCCCCTTGAGTTTTCGCACATCTAACAACGAAGCAGAATACGAAACTCTGATCGCAGGAATGAAACTTGCTCACAGACTCAAGATTACACGTATCCATGCCTTCTGCGACTCACAACTAGTGGCCAACCAAGTCAGTGGTGAGTATACATCCAGGGAGGATCGGATGAAAGCTTATCTACGAATCGTTAAGGAGCTAGCAGCACAGTTTAAAGAATTTACGTTAATACGAATACCTCGAGGGGAAAATACTTCGGCAGATGCACTAGCAGCACTCGCATCCACCTCCGATCCAGACCTGAAAAAAATAATCCTGGTGGAGTTTATCGAACACCCAAGTATCGGTCTCTCGGGCACTGTTAACGCAGTTAGCCCTCCCGAGCAGCCGGTCAAGCAAAAGATACATCCGAAGGAATTTTCGAGATGGATGATGGCGTTGATACAGCCGCAATAATGGGAGAAGACCAGAACGAGGAACAATCGGCCAAAGATGAGATGGCCGAGATAGTAGTAGAACCCGAAGTGGACCCCCCAGCCGAAAACAAAGAAGTTGAGATGGAGGAAGATCTACAACCAATGGGAGTGGAGTACAGATGCGACAAAGAGTGGATGGGAGCGATCCGCGTGTACATCATGTACGGCGAAGTACCATCCGATAAATGGGATGCCCGAAAGCTCAGAACTCAAGCTGCTCGAGACGTCCTACTAGATGAGAATATCTTTAGTGGAGGTTCTCGGGATCATGCGGCAACCATTTTGGTGGAAGGGCACTAGCAATCAAAATCAAGCGTTACAGCTATTACTGGCCAACTATGGTCAAAGATTGCGAGAAGTTTTCTGCTAGGTACGAAAAATATCAGCGCCACGCTCCAATAATTCATCAGCCAACCGAGATGTTGTCATCAATTTCAGCACCTTATCCCTTTATGTGATGGTCAATGGACATCGTCGGTCCCCTACATAAATCCAAGCAGAAAATATTTCTGCTAGTACTAATGGATTACTTCTCCAAGTGGGTCGAAACAGATTCTTACGCTAGCATTAAGGATCCTTTAGCAAACTTGTATTCCAAAGCTTATCGAATCAGCAATAAAACCATCTTTGGATCTCTTTTCTGCAATCAATACCTAGAAATTTATGTTCCCTTAATTTTTTCTAACCAAGTTTAGTTGTGTGAGTTTCGAGTCCCACATATTCCATTCAATTATATTTCACCCATATTTATTACACTTATTCTACTATTGCCTACCATTTGGACCCTTATAAAATGCTTAATTCCATCAACTTTTGTTCTTCTAAATATACGATCATTTGCACCTTTAGTTTTATTTTAGAAAAATAACACACGTTTTAGAAAATGTTAAAATACCACACACTTTGAGGATTAATATTTTTTTACATCAAGGATTAATCTTTCTAATTCACACTTTTTGATATATTTGATTTTTGTTTGTTTATTATTTAGGACGGATTTTCGGGATCTATCGAACGGTTGAAGTCGTGCAAAGATCGGAGAATGTCGTTGTAACACGTCCGAACCGATCTAAGACCAGATGTCCCGGGAATGCTACAACTGACGAGTACGACAGATGGTTAAACTAAAGTTTTTATAACAAATCCGAAGACTCGGTCAATCCATCCACCACACCGTCTCTCTAAACTGTGGCCTAAGGCTTGTCAACCTGTACAGAAAAAAAGAGTTGTGTTAGCGCGGACAAACCTAATATCATCAAGTACCCATAAATTTTACATAAATTTATATTTCACAATAAAATTAGAGTCTTTACATAAATCCGCTACATTAATTCATACAAACCACACACATGGATCCGCAAATGACCGAAACACACACAAAAGCAAATACTTACAAAAGCACTGCAAACTACTTCTGGTCCACCTAGACGTCTGAATCCCCCACTATGGCTCCCGTCTAAGTTTTTTGAAAAACAAGTAGAGTCATGAGTAATCTAGCATTACTCAGTAAATTCAAGTCCTTCTAAACATGCGTTAGTCAATTCCCATCCTAAACACACAAAAACAATTAACATGCAATCAATCAATCATGCAATCAAATGACGTAAGCAACATAAGCTATCAAAAATACATGCATGCATTTCAATTCCACTTTCAATTCTTAGGCCTTGTGAGTTCCGTCCATTCTCCCTTTTTCACCTCTCAAAATTGTAACCACAAAGGCTAGACAAAACAATAGTTCTCAACAGAACTAATGCATCGTCATGCATACACATCCATGGGAGCTATCCAAGTTCCTTCCATGTGTTGCGTGGTTACACCGTAGCACCATCCCTTTAGCCGCAACTTTTATGGGAATGTTGAACCGCACCACAATGTTAGGTTATTAAGCATGCAAGAATCTACAAGATAAATGCATAACAACCACTAACATTCCATATGCAAATATATATGCATAATACTTTACCACATTTTCTTCACACACAATCAACATGCAAATCGACATGCATGGCCAATTCATGATTTTACTTAGTAAAAATCATAGATTTTATACTATAACCTCTCGATTGATTTCCAATTCAATATGCGGGATAACCGCTTGCGCGGATCATCTCATGCATGCAATATTTCAACATGCACAACACTCGTTAGCACAATCACATACAATTTACCGGAACTCACATTTTTTCACTTGTATTCAAAGAGGTTAACACTCGCGTGTATGAATAACCCATCGCAGATCATGCACCACCCGAATCAATAACATGCAAGACATTTACAGAACACTTAGGGAAAAATCACACAATTTTAACCTAAGCCTTGCGAATTCTAGCACACAATAACCAACATTCACACCATGAATCACACTTGTTTCGGCTTGGAGGTTCCTAGGCCGAAAACCACCACGAATGGATCTTACTTTACCGTTGAATGAAAAGCACATGAAGTTACCGTAAAAGGCCTAACTTAACATTTGGTTGCTAAAGAAAGAACCATATTCAAAATTCAGGTCTACGGCTTACCAACTGGAGTTTACCTGAGGCTTTCCTAACCACGAACTGGTTAAAATCTCTGGACAACAACTCTCAGTTTTAAGTCAATACTTGCACCTTTCTCTATGATTTTCTTGACCCTTAACCCCTTTGATTCTCTCGATACTTACCTTTTTCTAATTTTTCCTTAAACTTACTCGAAAGACACCCATCATGGAGATTTAGGCATTTCGGGTAGCATTTGGGATGAAACTCTCGACTATGGGTAAAATTTAGCAGGCTATACTAAGAGACGTTTGGTTATAAAATGACTAAGATTCGGGTCTTTTTATAGGGAAAAACTCGCGATACACATCTGAATTTTAAGAAAACTCGTTAGCATGCAACCTGACATGACCCGCCATGTGTAATAAGTGGCGAAAAAGCATCCTCTTACACCTAGCTACCCCACTACGATCTGATACCATTTACTTCTTAAACCCAGGTTGTATAACTTTAAGATATTATAATTAAAATTATAAAGTCTGAAAATTAACAAAAAAATATAACAAAGAACGTTGTATGATTAAAACTTACTTTATTAAATTTTGCTTGAAAATACAAAGGTAGAAAATACAATGCTTAAAAATACAAAGAGAGTATGAGATTGTAAGCAGGGAACTTTTCAGTGATCTCTCGCTTGAATTCACTCTGCTTTTTACACAAGTATTTCTTCTTATTTATACAAAGAGTAGATAAAATGTTATCAAAGTAAAGGGTGATGTGTCTTCGGTATTGTGATTGTGGATGCTGAGTAATCTTGATGCTTTGTATTTTTGTGATCTTGAGTGTTGAGTCAATCAGACTTATCTTTGCTTGCCTTGAGTGAAGTTATCGTAATTGATAACTTTGTCTTGATTGATGATTTAGTCTTGAAGGAGTGATGGTAATCTTGAAACTTGAGAGTGTTGAAAATTGTTTCTTGTCTTGATTGATGCCCTTGTCGTCTTGTTTACTTGATATTTGGGTTGTTGTAATTGTTGACTTGGTCTTTATGTAATAGATAAGCTTGTCTTCATGCTTCTTGTTGTAATAAGGTCTTGAAAGTTGTAGTCTTGTCTTCTAGAGTAAGTAATAGTTAATGCATACATTTTTTGTTTTTGTTTTATATATATATGATTACATATTTTTAATTTTCAAATGGATCTTGGGATAATGGTCCGTAATATGGATCTTCATTTTGTGTGTTGGCTTCTTCGTATAATCCATCTTCTCCCTCTCGACAAAAAACTTTACCCTAAGCGGTTGCAATGTGACTTCTTCGAGTACTACAGATTTGACAGTCCCCTTTTCTCGACTAAAGGTTGCGATACACGGTCCGTGTAAAAAATTCTCCACTAGAAGAGCATGCAAGACACCGTGTGGAATCCAATACTATTTGTGGGGTTCTTATGGTTTTCTCGACTATAAGAGCATGCAAGACACCATGTGAAAGTTTCTCAACTAAAATTTGTCGAGCACTTCTCTGTGGACATGTTCATGCGTCAATACTCGATCAATGGTAACTTTTGGGTAGCTTTGGTTCGAGGAAAAGTTTACCCCAGTTAATGACAAGTGTTCGGCGACTGTCAGACTTGATCACGGTCAAAGGTTGAGACCCACTCAGGTGATTACAACTCACGACAGAGCATCCAACGGACACACCACGTCATTTTTTACATATCCTGAAAATGCGGAATGTTGTCCCCTCGGCGCACTAACTTTTCCGTTGACTATGATATTGCCACATGTCATCCATACATCTAGCTAATTTTGTCCCGACTAACCCTTGCCCTTTAATAAATTTTCTCGACCCGACTCGACCCTTAATCTTACCATCTTAACTTCTACATTCATCTCTTGGCCTAGTTTGATTTTTCTTCGATAAAACTTACCCGCTTGGACCATAATTGTACTTTCTCAACCCAACTTCGTATTTCTTCAATCCACTGAGCTTCTTTTACATCCATAGATCTTCCTAGCATTTATTCTTTCGGTTTTAGTCTGGCATTTCTTGACTTGATTCATGGTTTCCTTCGTACTATCCATCTGATCTTTAGCCTCGACCCAAATTTTAGTCTCTTCGATCCTTTTTTGATTTCTTCGCCTGAAAGTCTCTTTTAAGCATCTCATTTTCTTTCCAATTCCCTTTGTCCCATCTAAAACGTGGACTTGGATCGTCCGTATAGACCCTTTGTAGATCCGTCTGAGTGAAAATTGGATTTCGCTCGATCCCATTGATTTCTGACTTGACCCAACGTCTTCTTTTGTTTATCTTAATCTTTCCCAACTTGTTTTTACCCAATTTGAATGTCTTGATTTATGGCCTTATTCTTAATCCTTAACAGGATTATTACAGCACTTGTTACTGTGATTTTGGGCAGACGCATATAGGCGACTCGACTGCTAAAGGACAGACTTGACTCAACTTTTCGTTGCAACGTGACTCGTTTCTCTAATCACCTCCTAGGAGCGAAGAAACATTTTTTAGAAAACAACATGATCATTATGGTCTATGGAATAACATAAAATACTTCTCGAAGACTTGGTTTTAAAAATTAGATGACATCACCAGAGCGGGTTGAGTTTCTCTGAGTGGCAGATGCGATTGGATTGACTTAGTTCAATCAAATTTTGGTGGGGATGAACCCAAAAAAAAAAATGTGATACCTCTGATGCAAGGTCCTAGGCCTTTTTAGTGCGAGATACGTGTGTGACCGTATAATCAACTTTTCTGGATTTTCATACAAAGTTCTAGCGATCAATGTGCGGGGAGCTCTTGATTGCTTGTTAGCGTTCATTGCCTTCTCTTATTATGAAGTTTTATTCATCTCTTCACTATTGGTTTATGATAGCCTTATTTTATCACTAAAATCAGTGAAGAAGTACTTATGGGAAAAATATCGGATTTTGAGTAGTCTGGTTGGATCGTACTAGTCATAAGCCATAAGCAACCGACTGCAATATACTTTTCATAAAAGTGATACGGTGTAATAGCTTTGGCGGGGCCAAGTATCTTTTGAGAGATGTTACTTTTGTCAAGGGTTTATCGCAATTGAGGCGAACATGCATCTCTGTACGGGTGCATTTTAATACATGATCAACTTTATGTGGTGCATTCTGAAAACTATAAAGACGATTTGTGAGTTTACTTGGTGTCTAGAAGTTGGCGCATTCTGAAATTTTTCAAAAATAAACATTTTTTATAAAAAAAAATTTTATAGCACATTTTCAAAATTGACAAATAGAAGTGTTCAGGTCGGATTTCGGGTCCTTCGGACAAGTAATCTCTTGATCTTCTGCATCTACCATGCCCACCGTCATGAATAGCGGGAGAGCATAGGGTAGGAGTTCCGTCTTCTGGAGAAAATATGTATGCCTCGTCTAAAGGTGATCTCTCCTGGGAGCAACGCTGCGAGGATGCCCAGATGGAGTGTGGGTTTAACGGGAGGTGAGTGTGAGTTTGAGTGTGAGGCCTCGTTTGAAGGATCGATTTCTCAATTTGGTGTTTAGGTGCTTTAAGGTATAAGAGATAATCCGCCCAGAAGAGTGGGGCTGGAATTCTCTCCCGCTTGTTTGGATCGTGAGGGATCCTTCCGAAATTATGGTCCCCCTCTCCTCCTCCTCTTCCCTCCTCACAAGGGGGGTATTTATAGAAGATTTACCTCGTGGTGCCAGATCTATGACCGTCTTAGGCATGCGATCAAGTTGTCACATCGTCGTCCTACCCCGTAAGAGGATATGTGCAATTTTCCTTCGGTTGACAAGTGGATCCCGCCCGTACTACTCGCCGCATATGCCAGTCGCCTCTCTCAGGCACATGCCGAGAGATGTGCTAATCTCTATGCCCAAGTTGGTCACCTATCTTGTGTGACGACTTTTTATTGGAGAGTTTAAAATCACTTCTAACAAAAAGTATAAATCTCCTGACTTTTTTAGATGCACATATTTGATTTGTGCATGTTAAAAGATAAATTAGTGGCTTCTCCTCCACTAATTTATTTTTACTTTAGTTTGAGATTTTAATATAATTTTTTTTCTGTCAATAATATGCATTATACGTAGATTCAATCTAGAGCATAGATAAATGAAGCGATCGTTTAGGATCTCATATTTAAACTAAATTTTTGTGGGAAAAAAATCATTAAAAAAATATATAAAAAAAGTAAAATGTTTTAATTTTGTGAGGACTTCCAAAAATATTGTACTAACTCTGTTATGCGGATTTAAAATAGAATGATGACGCAACGATAATATAACACAAACCACTAGCAATATATACTTTCAAATTTTCTTATAATTGTAGTAAATAATGTAGTTTTTCCCAATTTTAACGATGTAATATATTTCTCAAAAACAAAAGATCATCATTAACATAGCGAAGAATAAAAGTCCCGACCAAATAGACAGTGGAAAAGATTTATACGTATCTCCTCGGTCTTAAGTAGGGCTGGGCGCGGGGCGGATATCTTGAAATTTGGTGGTATCTGTGATCTACTCTGCTTTTCCCAGATCAATACTTTTCCGATCCGTATCCGTTCCGTAACAAATCAGATATTCGGACACCGGATATCCGTTAAAATCTGGATTTTTAGCCGGATATCCGCTCCGCTCCGTAAGAGCTTAAAAATAATTATTAAAAACAAAAAAATATTTTTTTTTTTAAACAAAATTTAACCCAAAATGGAAATTTTTCATTAAAAAATATTTTCTTTTTAATTTGTTAAACTTTAATATTTAAATAATTAACTTAATGAAAAAAAATCATCAAACTTACATATAGGTATAATAAATATACAATTTATATATGTAATTATTTATTTATATATATACATATATATATATATGTATACCGGAGCGGAACGGATATCCGTCCCTTCAAATTTTAGTATTTGTGATTTGTTTTGTTTTTGACGTATTGATTTTTAATATTTGCTTTGCTCCGTCGAATTACGGATATCCAGATTTTTCGGATCAAATCAAAACGGATAACAGATCAAAATAAAACTAACATATATTTTGCCCAGCCCTAGTCTTAAGGTATTAATTATCGGTGATAACGACCTAAACATTGACATATAATCATAATAAATTATTTTATTTTCTAAAATCATATATCTACGTTGACTTTATGGGCAAATATGAATTATCTACGTTGACGTATATTTTATTTACCTCAGGAAGTAAGTAATTAAATACTTAATAGTATAAAATATGAGAAATTAGCAAAAGAAGACACTTTTTCAGAAACCGTTTGGAAGAGTCGTTTACAAACGTGCCATTGCAAAGAAGCATTTTCGTATGGGTGCAAATTCTCATAAAATATTGATGATAAAATGTAGAAATTGCGATTTTATACTTTTTTCAAATTTAGATTTATTTAATTTTCGTTAACTTAGAAGTTTTCTTAGTGATCAGATGTGGCATTGTAGCAATTAGCAATTAATCGCACTTTAACATTAAAACTTTTTTTTTGGTCAAATGGTGTTTTTATTATTCAATCATAGAAAATGTGGCAAGCCACACTAGTACAAACTACAAAGGTGTCAAAGTATAAAATTGTTCAATTAAATCGAGAACATGAATTTTGCGCACACAAAAAAAAACTCGATGTTGGTCTAATTATTGAAAGATTCACTGTAAAATAGGAAGATTAGAGTTCAAAAAATTGTATTGCAATTTTAATCATAATTGTTCATTGTGTATGGTTTGAACTTTGAATTACAAAAATACTTGATTTTTTAAAATAAATTTTGAATATTTATCTGAACTTTGATTTAAGATTCTTTGGTTACAAAATAATTTCTTTGAAAAAAATAATACTTTCTCCATTTCATATTATATGTAGTTTAAAGTTTTTTCACGGATATTAATAAAATAATTACATTTTATGTTTTACTCTTTTTTTTATTCATTATTAATACATTATATAATGTGTTCACGGTATTTAATAAGTCGAAAGAACATGAACAAAACTAAAAATTTATTAAAATTTGCATTGAAAATATAAAACGATATATATAATAAAAAAAAAAAAAATTATAAAACAATACATAATACTCTCTCTGTATCAAATTATTTTATATTCTAGAGAAATTTTTTGGTATCAAATTAGTTGATGTTTTAATTTTTCTAGGTAAAAATTTAATATTTTTTTATTTTTTGTGACTATTTGAATTCTGCAAATTTTTTTAATTGATTGAATTAATTTTATTTAAACAATAAATGATTGTTTAATATGAAAATACACAAAAAAATTACATTATTTATGTGGTTTTTTAATTTGTGTACAATATTCTTAAACATCAAATAATTTGATATACATATCAAATAATCTGCTACAGAGGAATATGAAATATGAAACAGAAAAGTAATAATTACCCTCACAAATTTATGAATTTAAATATAATAATTTGTTATAAATATGTACATGGTGGGATGTGATAATATGATGATATAGGAGTTGATTGGTTCACCTGTTATCATCCGTAAACGCTATGTTTACGGACGGTTGCGGTTGGTAGTGTTTGACAACAATTACATAAACCGTTCCATATTGCTCTGTACTGCTTTATATCGCTTGGAATCATTCTAAATCAAAAGTTCCTTTCCACGAGTGTTTGCGGTTGCGGACGGTTGCGGATGGTTGAAAAAATATTTAAAAAAAAAAAAATCTTAAATAATAAACTAAAATTTACACACAAAAATTATTTTAAAAAAATTATTTTTTATATCGAATATTATCATATAAAATTATATACACTTGATATATATTTTAATTAAACTAAAATAAACTTGTAATTATAAAAAAAAAGTTATTGTAAAAATACTATTTATTATTCTATGATTTATTTAAAATATAAAATTTTAATTTTTTATAATAATATATTTTGATTTTAATTTTAATAATTATAAAAAAATGTTTCAAACATCTTTAAAAAAATTATTTAATTATTTTATGATTTATTTAAAATATATCATTTTAATTTTTTATAATAATATATTTTTAATTTATATATAAATTATATATTATGTATATTTGGTAGTTTTATATAAATTCGCTATCGCATCCGCTGTAAACCAGTCATAAACGTCTCGTAAACGTATCTGTTTCCAGCCGCTTTACCAATCATATAAATTGTCTAATAAAATTAGAAACTGCTATCGCCCGCTTTCGCAAACTCTCGTAATTACATTTACGTTCGCATCCACCGTGTTTAAACAACTCGGCCCATAATGGAAACCGCAAAACGCCATCCAACACTCATGGGCATTGTGAAGCTCACGTGGCACGCCGTTTGTTCTTCAACTCTGACGTCTACACAAATTCTGATGCAAAAGAAAAAAGGGCATTTTCGTGAAACCGCAACGATATTACAGCCGGGCCCATTCACAGTGCCTTGAAAATTTTGAAAACAGGAAAAGGGTATTTACGTAATTTTAAGAAGTCAAGAACGCGCGCGTTATTGTGTGGATGGCATATTCGCATATACCATAAGGAATTATACTTAACGTGCAGTGGATATCCTCTCAACATGTCGGGACCCACATTTGATGCCACGTATGTTTGTACGGAATCTAGTGACGTGGTAATAATTGTGGATGTTGTTTCACAGGATCGTTGAAATGAAATGCTAGCCTTGGGTTCGAACCGACGTGGTGTTTAATTTGATTATTAAAATTGGATGGTGTCATACACTAGACACGAGCTTCCACTTATACTAATTAACAAATCTTAGTTAGGTCATATGGTCTAATATAATATCGCAATGACAGGAGATTTATAAATCGGGCAACAACAAAATTTGAGAAATACTAGAATATATGAGAATTTTTAACCTAATTACTCAAAATTTGGTAATTATTTTCAGTACTAATACACTCAGTAGTATTTATGTAAATTTATATGCAACAATATGATAGTTTTGAATATTTTGATGTGTCAACAAAAAAGTATGATAGTTTTGATAAATATTTTAAAAATTTACGATTACGTCAATTATATTTTATAGAAATTGATTGTCATTCTAAAATATTTTCAAAGTTCATTTTTCTATTTTGACCAGCATTTCCCAAAGTCATCTTAATTAAGTCTAATGTTGAAAACGATCATGAAATTTTATAGATGAAACCATTGAAAAATAGCAAATGTTCATTATGAAAAAAGCTATAAGCTAGGCTAAGACAATTGATTTTTTAGCAAAATCATCTCGGAAACCAGCTTGTAAGAACGTGTAAATACGAACCTTCGTTATCCATATTGTTTGCTTACTAAACTTTTAACAGATTTTATATCTGATCAGATTTGAAATATTAAAGTTTTATATTTAAAAGAAATCAGTCATTGTTAACAACATGATTTTATAAAAAAAGAATCATAACATAAATTTCTAATTTCTCCAGGAAAAGAAAAACTAATATATATTTTGCGTATCATTATTTGTTATTCAGAATCTTGACAAACAATAACAAATTATCAACATATGGCTGTGAGCCTCTGACTTCATCACGTTAATCCTTTGAAAATTTCATGACCACATGAAACATTTCTTCCATTTTAAGATGTTCATAAGAAACAAAATAGAATAACCGATGCACATCACTAACTTCTACGTGGATTGTGACCAAGACAAATGAGTGAATAGAGAAGACCAGCTCGTAAGTATTCTTTTTATTATATTTCTTCTTCTTTTTTTGGTCACGACTTTTTATTATATCTCTAAGGCTGATATTTGATAGGACAAAATTTTACCTTTTTTTTGAGGTCGACAAAATGTTACTTTACAATTCGTTTAACCGAAGAATATAATACGGAATTTTAGACCAGTCATATTAGTACTAACAAGCTGTAAATTTGCAGTGCCAAAAAGAAAAAAAATTAGCGAATGTTTGTTTTGACTAATATGACAATGACTGAATTACCATAACCAAGTTACGATTTTTTTTTATAAACATAATCAAGTTACGATCTTATTTACATTATCACACATATGTTTACAATCGGAACTTGAGGATTTCTTTTGCTAGATAGCGAAAATTTTTAGTTAAAATTGGTAAAAGTATGTGCTGAGAAAATTGTAAATAAATGTTATTTTGTTCTCGTGTATCTTATTATTTAAAAACACGATTTATTTACAAATTATCATCGTCGTTTTTGCAAACAAGATGGCAGAATTTGACTACATAATGTATATTCTCTTTAAAAATGCAAACACTCCTAACGATTTGACTATTATAAATACATTGTTGTAAAGATTTCTTCTATTTGTCTCATTTCAATAAGAAAGAAGGTAATGATAAAAAAGGATTTTCTCTTAATATTTGTATTTATAGTACAAACCAATGTTCAAAATATTATTAAACGTTGATCGAATGTTATATCTAACATTTACGCTGATTAGTATGTAATTCTGTAGTGTTATTATATTAAAAAGATATGACTTTTAATTTAATTAAAAATATAAAATACATTAATTCCACATTTAACAAATAAATAAATAATTACCAACATTTCAAATGAGAACGCTAGCGTCCAATGTGAGTAGCATTGTAGTTTAGTGCATATTTTTAAGAACCTCCTAATATCAAATATTGTAGTTATATGATGTTGAAAGAAAAAACCGTAGTTTTCTTTATCAAAAAAAAAAAACCCGTAGTTTTGAGACCTAAAAGGATCAAAATCAATTAATATAATGATTGGACATCAATAATTAAAACAAAAATTTGAAAGAAAATAAAAATAAATAAGGGTAGGCGATTATGCTAGTTGTTATTGTCATCATCTTTCTTGGAGTACAATTACTAGTACTATGAATTGAAACTAAATGATCAAATTTAATACATTTTTTATTTTATTTATGAAAATATATTATATTTAAAAATTTCTATTTAAAATAAATGATTGAAAAATGTATACAAATAAATTTTAGCTTGAATAAATAATTTCTTAATAATAATAACAATAATAAAAAGATTTAAAATGTTATTTCATAATTATATTTTTAACTTTATGGGTAAATATTGATACTCGACTCATGGTAGGAGAAATAGAACATAGAAGGAGGGGGGGGGGGGGGGGGGGGGGGGGGGGGGGGGGCGGGGGAGGGGGAAACACATAGAAGAAGAAAATAAAGTAGTATCAAATAATTATTTTTGTTTGTAAGAAAATAATGAAGTAAATGTTATCTCTTTGTTTTATTATATATGGGCCAAGATGTGAACTAGCTAAATGTCGGAAGAGTCTCTCCATTTCTAAATGCAGACACAACCGATGATTTGAAGGATAAGGATTATTTACTTTTTCTTGGTTTCATATGAACAAAATTAATCATTGAGAAAAGGAAATAACCATTAGAAACATTTATTTTATCTATCTTCAATTATTTGCCTAACTTGATGTGTCCTTTAGGCTAAAAAAATAAAATCTTGATGTGTCTTTTTAAGTGACACATCGATGAACGATACAAATAGCCTCTTGTTGTTTTATGAAGACAGATTGGTTTTGAGTTTCCTCTCAATCCATTTCTTTTTGTTTGTTTAAAAATGCCAAAGTCTGGGCATCCAGGAGTTTCGAACGTGGGACACGGTATGACGTGATGCCTTTCACCGCAGTTAATCGTTGGATTACCAGCTCGGTTAAAAAGATAAAAAGTCTGATCACATATTTACCCTGTGTTTATTTGTATTCACTAATTGAATTTCTTTTTTCAACCGGTTCCACAAGGTGTTTTTTCAACTTTTTGCTGGGAGATGAAGTCAAACTTCCATGCTCCAAAAAATTTTGGTGGACAACGCCACTTGCGTTAGCGAATTCGATCTCACTAATTAAATTTTAAACTACAATGTTTATATTTAGGAAATATAGTCTTTGATATATTATGTTTGCATTTTTAGTTTAGTAAAATATAATTTAACAAATAATTATAAACGCATACACACAAAGAAAAATAAAAATAAAAAATCAAATTTGTTATTTTTGCGCTTGGAAGTTTAATTGGATCCTATGTAACTCACCAGAATTCAATTTCATGGCCCCTAAGATGGACTTTGATTGTGGTAATCATGCACATCCGCATGTTTTAGATTTCTGCATAATCCATCATGCTTCTGTTGAATTGTTGCATGTTCTGTATGTGGCGTTAGCGTAGCACTTCATACCATCCCTTTATCTACTTTCGTCCGATTTCGAACCGAATTAATCCCTACCTCGATCGATTTGTTCTCTGATTCGAATGGGTTAGTATAATACTATTCCTTTAAAACTTATGCCAAAAATCAACTGTATAGTTTTTGTGATTAAATCACATCATTCTTTATCTTTCATAATCTTCATAGAATCTAGTAGGTAGTTATCAAATTATAGATTTTATCAGATAATTTTAGATATAGTTGTGCGTGTTGCAGATATTCATATCCACAACATTAGATGGATTGGAGAATATTGAAGGTTATCTCGACGTCGAATTGCCGGTGCAAATGGACATTTTGAAAAATACCATGATTCGTGTAAACTTTTGAGCGTTTAAGATAACAATTTATACATTAGAATCGACCCTGAATTTAAAAAAACCGCAAACTAAAGTAAAAAATATGCCATTTTGCACATTTTTCGTAGAAAAAAAACCATTTTGTAAACAGCTAATTTTTTAAAAGTCGTAAATTCATGCTTAGTTTGTTTGGGCTCAAAACCGCCCAGAACGCCCCGAACATTAAGCAAATCTTATTTGGTAACATGAAATTTCTGTTCTTATGTATAACATTTCTATTCACGCAATTAAAAGAGCTTTTCAAAGCCCAAGGATTCTAGTTATTTTTTTTTTTTGGTTCAACTGAATTTCAATAAAACATAAAACATTTCGTCCAAATGGACTAAGTCTCAACAAAGGAAACAGAGTTTACGAGAGACGGAGCTTGTTTAGCGAGGGAGTCCGCTTCACAGTTATTTGTTTTCAGTTTAGAGCTAAAGCCCAAAATGAAGCCCATTAGTCCAAACAATCGCACTTGTCTATCTTGTGCATACACGTTCTCCAAGGCTCAAATCGATTTGTATATGAGAAGAATTATCTTCAATTCTGGTACACGAAACCTAAAATAATTGAAAGAAGACATTTTTGTGAAAAAGAAAATTCAGAATATTTGTGAGAGTGTGTTCCACACATATTTACACAAATTTTTTTATCCCAAGCTTTAATATCAAACATGAGACAACAAGAGCAAGTAGTAACCACCAGAAAGCAATCATCTTAAACTCAAACCTCAAAACAAACAAAAGACAAATTAAAACGAACGGTTAATTCGAGCACAAACGTCACTTGTGGCTTACAATATCTTCTTCGTCATCTTCATAACTCCATCTTCTTATATTTTCTGCCCCTCTTCCTTCCGCCGCCGTAAGCAATATGTCTTTGGATACGGTGGACAAGCTGGTGGTGTTCTTGGCCAAAAGAGACGGAATAGACAAGCTTGTGAAGACATTCCAATACGTGTCCAAGCTCGCGTGCTGGCACGTTGAGGGCACGCGACCCGAGGCAGCCGAGAGGTTCAAGAAGTGGGAGGTCGCCTCCGGTCTCAGCCGCAAAGCCTTCAGGTCCCACAACTTTCTTATCACTTTATCTACAGAATGGCATAATCGTAAATATAGTCTACTAAATGAAATGAAATGAAATGTTTGCTTTTATTCACTTCTTGGTTAATATCGTATCTCATCTAGCAAATTTGAATAGTCATTAGGACATGAAAAATATAAGTGATTAGATAACAATAACAATCGTTATTAATTTATGGTCGAATTATGTGAACAGGACCGGGAGGTCTCTCACCGGGTTCAATGCGCTGAGACGAAACCCGGGCGCAACCCCCATGATCCGTTTCTTGGCAGTCCTAGCCAATTCAGGAGAGATGGTTTACTTCTTCTTTGATCACTTTCTTTGGTTATCAAGAATCGGTACATTAGACCCCAAGATCGCCAAGAGAATGAGTTTCATCTCGGCTTTTGGCGAATCTTTCGGTTATGTTTTCTTCATCGTCATTGATTGCATCTTTATAAGGCAGAGACTCGAATCCTTGAAAAAACTCCGACATTCGTCCGATGAATCGAAAGAAGAAATCGGTGGGAAAATTAGGGAGATTCAGGGAGATATAGTGATGAGGTTGATGGGAATTTCAGCTAACATTGCGGATTTGATCATCGCATTGGCGGAAATAGAACCAAACCCGTTTTGTAACCACACGGTTACACTCGGTATAAGCGGTTTAGTTTCGGCTTGGGCCGGTTGGTATAGGAATTGGCCATCGTGAGATGTAAATTAATGAGATCTAAGGAATGTGTTTACTTTATATATGTTGTTTGGAACGAACATAACAAACGTGTAACTCACTTGAATATATGCACATCTCAGTTTTACATTATCTAGATCTAAAAACAAAAAAAAACGAAGGGTATGAAAAAGTATAATTTGTCTACGTGGGGGCATATCTGAAATCCATAAAACTTGATAACTGTAAATAACTTCCCCCCACTCTCACTGTCGCCAGTAAAACCCGTTTATAATGGAACGGTTAATAAAAAATTTCATTTTCACAAAAGACGTTACCGTTCTCTTAATATTTATAGATTAACCAAACATTCACTTACGAACAGAAAAAACAGAGAGAAAGTAAGAAACTTTTGTATGAAATAAATGAGAAGAATGATTCCGACATCGTTATCAAGCAAGTTTCAAGGAGTAATAAGTGTGAATGCGTTGAGATGTTATTTGTCAGAGTTTATCTCTACCTTCTTCTTCGTCCTCGCAGCCGTTGGATCCGTCATGTCTTCGAGTAATCACACTCTGTTTCTATATGAAATCTTTTGATCTTTTTTTTTTTAGTAAGATCTAAGAAGTAATCTTTAATCGTGTTTTTTTAACAGGGAAGTTGATGGCGGGTGATGTAACGGGTCCGTTTAGTGTATTAATACCGGCGATTGCGAATGCGTTTGCGTTATCTTCATCGGTTTACATCTCATGGAACGTTTCCGGCGGCCATGTGAATCCTGCGGTCACGTTTGGGATGGCGGTTGCTGGTCGGATTAGCGTTCCAACCGCTATGTTCTATTGGACTTCACAGATGATTGCCTCTGTCATGGCTTGTCTTGTCCTTAAAGTCACCGTCGTCGAACAGGTAATTTAACATTTGCAGTTACACATTTTTATTAGTTTCGTCTTTTAATTTGTGTTTATGTATCTTTGTTTGAAATTATCAGCACGTTTCGATCTATAAGATCGCCGGAGAAATGACGGGATTTGGAGCATCGGTTCTCGAGGGTGTTTTAGCATTCGTCCTTGTCTATACCGTATTCACGGCTAACGATCCGAGACGGGGCTTACCTTTAGCCGTGGGATCGATATTCATAGGGTTTGTTGCGGGTGCCAATGTTCTAGCCGCGGGTCCGTTTTCCGGAGGGTCGATGAATCCGGCGTGTGCCTTTGGGTCGGCCATGGTGTACGGAAGCTTTAAGAACCAAGCTGTGTATTGGGTCGGGCCTTTGATCGGAGGAGCCACCGCTGCGTTAGTGTATGACAATGTGGTTGTTCCGGCAGAAGATGACCGTGGTTCATCCACTGGTGACGCCACCGGAGTGTAGCGACTTGTCTGTCTAATATTTTATATGTTGAAATGTTGGTGTAGAGCTTTATTTATTTTTCAGTTTTTGAAATGTTGTGACTTCATGTTTTAATGTATTGAAAACTAAATTTCATTACAAACAATTACTATTTCATCATTTTGTTACATATACATATTAACTCTGGTTTGCGAAACTAAACCAATACTTATGCATCTAAACAAAAATTTCAGAAGTACCATTTGGGTCTTACTTCTTCTTCCTTGTCGGATAAGTCACGATACTGATACCATTCAGCACCAGAAGTGCCAATGGGTAATGTTGGTCGGGCAAACACTTCAACTGGTTTTGGCACACTCACACAAACACGTATCTCATGCTCTGCTTCGTCGAGATCTCTTGGTTCCGATCCTCGTATTCTGCGGATTGGTTCGATTGAAATCCATCCCAACCCAGAAATCGCCACATCACTAGCCGGTCTGATAAAGAAATGTGTTACGTTAGGTGAAGAGCATTCGTTATACCAAGACAGATAGGAATAAGATGATAACTGCTTATTTCACCTTTTCGCATCGCTAAACTCAATTCGGAGTAAACGGTGAGATTGTAGCCCTTTCCACTCCTGCATCTGATTTTTCCCTGATGGTGGTGTGAGAAGCACGCCCACTTCTTTCTGCAGAACATATGAGTAACAAGTAAAGTGGTAAAACTTGTCCTCGAATTACAACGAAGTTGATATTAGATGGTGTAAGAAACTTACCTGGTAAAAGTCGGTTGCTGTTTTGGTTGGTACTGCATGAATCTCAAGAGCCTTTGGTCCATAGAATGTGAAACATGTTTCTGGTAGAGCCTGCAATAGGTCAAGTATGTAATGGTTTCAAAAACTGATATCCACTCTGAAACATAATTTAGCATTCCGGTAATAACGTTACCTTTAAGATGTCAATCCTGACGAGACCTCCCCAAAAAAATGAATAACCGTTTAAGCTCTCACCCTTGGGACTACTTGATGATTGAGTTGGCAATGTTGAAATCTGTAAGGAACAAATCACAATGAAATCATCAAAGGGATATTTCGGTTAGATAGTCGTTAATAGGCTGTGAAATAGTAGACTTACGTCGAAAGACTGGCCTCGGAGCCGATTTTGAGGAGCAAGGGCGGGTAAATCATCTGAATGAACAACAGCTGCTTGCCTGTGGTGTAGGTGCACGCCAGGTGTATCATACAATTTCTGTTGTAATATGGTATTCTTTTAGCAGAATGTCTACTGGTGGCAAATTTTAGAAAGTTCTAAAATCTGGCGGTGATATAAGTTTATACCTCTCCTCCGAGGAAGGCGTTGATCTGAATTGGTCCCAAGGTCGTTCCAGGGACAGCAGATTGAATCGGTTTGTACCTCTGTGCCGCTGCTGCAACAGGATCCCTTTCGGCCATTGTTTCTGTATAATGAAGTATATAGACAATTAGACTCCAACTCTCTTTATAGATCCAAACTAAATCGTGGAGAAATTGGCCCTGCTAGAAATCAGGCTAAGGCAGCACCCAGACGAAAAGCAAAGGTCACTATTCAAGCAAATACAAACTGTAACAACAAGTCACATAAACACAATGGAGAAGAAATGAACGACTTACTCAGAAAAGCATTGATGAATGCTGACTTCCCTACGTTAGCTGCACCCTATGAAAGCATGAAGAAGTGATGAATGAATATTTGCCAGACAGTCAAAGAAGTTCTTTTTATAAATGCACAGCCTCTATCTCCAGTAAGCAAATTTATGAATTGGTGGATCATATAGAACAGTGTAGTATACAGTTTGTTGCTCTAATGGTCATAAAAGAAAATCAAACCGGAGAAAAGTGAATTTTTTAATAAGCATTGCCTCTCTCATTTAAGATACGTTAAGCTAATCAGTAAAAAACAAGAACTTGCGTCAGTCAGCTAACTAAAACTCTTTTTTGGTTGGTGAGAAAATTGCGAATGCACATACCAGAATGTAGACATCTCGTCCCTGAAACAAAAACAGGGATGGAAAGGTTAGGTTGCAGAAGATAAATGAATAGAAGGTTATATTATCCGATATTGAGCCATAAATGTAAGAAGATGCTGACAAAAAAAAAAGGCAACAAGATGTACACCAATTCATGGAATTTACATTTCTTAAGAGAAATCTTTCAGCACTTGCATCGAGACAGCTTTAAGGTGTATATCATATGCTACCTTTTTCTCCTTCTGGATTTCTGATGCAACTCCGGTAACTCCATCCAGAGACTTTGAACTTGTGAGATGGACACTCAAGACACTGTAAAAATTATATCCATCTAAATCAGACACTAGCTCCAGAAACATTCTGGTAAAAGACCTAGTAGATAAGTACTTGATACCTACTTAAGCTTTTTCTTCGTGGTTACTTCTACAACCCAATCACCGATACAGTTCATATCTGTTCCTTTTGGAAGAAGATCGATCTAACAGCACAAAGCACAATTATTTCTCTGAAAAAAAAAGTTGGAAAAGATTGAATAAGTAGCCAGGTTGTAAAGCCTTGCCTTAGTTATAACTAGTATTATCGGATTAGCCCCAACTAAGTCACGAACACGAGCTAAAAAGCTACCATTAAAATCCACGATGTCAACCTGCAAGAGAATCAAGTGAACAACGAAGGCATTAAATCATACATAATATTGAGGATTTCTTGGGACATAAAATAGAAAGAGAAGTTGCATCAACTCACCAATTTGACAATCAAAGCTTTCTCGTGGCGCAAGTGAGAAAGTTTCTCTCGGAGTTCGTCAGCTGATACAAATTGTTTTCCACCAGGATATCCGCCATTGCCACCAACTGCTGTAATCATATGTCCATGAGACAAAAGCTGACATCTTCCACAGATTATGGTTCTTAACTGGTGATGTTTCTTCTTCTGCAATACCACGATTACATATTCGATTAACCACTTCACTTCAATGAGAAGAAACCACCAATTGCACAAACAACTAAAGTAAATTGAGATTCTGAAGCTCGAAATTGCAAAAGCTGACAGCCATAGAAACCAAAATCGACAATTTTCTAAACTAATTCATACCAAATCGTAAGTAACCAAATCGACAAACCCCGGAGAATCCACATCGGAAGTCTGTAACGGAGCTCCGCATCCGTAGCAACATGAGACCGAAGTGTCAACAACTTTCCGTACAATATCGTTCTTCTTTTTCTTCTTCTCTTTTTTGAGCTCTCTCTTCACCACTTTATGAGCATCATGAGCTCGTTGGTTCTCCAGAAACCTCTCTCCAGGGGTCGGAGCTGCCGCCGCAAATCCATCCCGTTCTGAGAGCGAAACCGCCGATTCTGTACCAGCGATAGACTTACAGAAGATTATCGTCGCGGGATTTCGGTAAATCACGGTGAGAGTGTGTTCACGTCTCGTGAGACGACGAGGAAGAGAAGGAAACGTCGAGAGTGTTCGTAGCGCCATGGCTGAGAATTTTCTATCTAAAGATAAAACCCAAGAGAGAAAGAGAGAGACTCTAGCCGGTTGAGACTTGAGAGTAGGAATAGGTATTCAATTGTTCGGTTTACTTCGGTACGGTACGGTTCGGATTTTGGATTTTTCGAATTTTGAAAATAGATAGATATCAAATAAAATCTCATTTTATTACGGTTTGAGTTTAGGTTTAGTTTTGTCAAAACGCTATGATAAAAATAAATAATTAATAACTTTTAACTGAAACTATAGTTTTTGTATATTAAAATGTATTTTTTAGGGTTTTAGTGAATTGTTACTTAATTTAGTTTGATTTTTATAAAAAAGTAATTGCACAAACTATTCATGAATAAGGATCAATTGCTCAAATGCCTCTCGGCATCTAAAATTATTCTCATATGTCCTTCTCTAATACTTAGTTTTTTTATGTTTTTTTAAAATCGAAAAACAGGTAAAAGACTCTGTAATCCTTAAAATTTTACAATATTTACAGATCCAACCACTACTAAGATGGATCGTGTCCACCCGGATCTGTATCTTCTAAAAATCCCTAAATCGCGACATAATCTTCTTCTTCCCAAAAAAAAAGAGTTCCTCATCTTCTTCTTCCCCGAAACCTAATCGCGATCATTTGCGAATCCGGCGAAACTCTTTAGTTTCTGTCGAATCTTCTTCGCCGGATTCTTCTTTCTCCATCCGTCGTCTTCTCCGTGTCGTTCGTGGTCTCTCATCTCTCATTCTTTCTCCAAAGGTAAGGGTTTGGTGAGTCTTCAATCTTGGGTTTTTAAGAGTCTCAAAGTAAATTAATTTGTTCGAGAGACCTTATTCAATTCTCCGTTGATATAATTGCTAGATTATTCACTGGATTTGGGTTTGTTGCATAAAAATAATTTGAGTGACGAACAAACGGATCCGAAAAACGGATCCGAACAAACGCTAGTTTTGTAATTGATTGATTAGATAGTAATAACATGTACTAATTTGTATATATATTATTCCAAAGTTTTTATTGGAACTGTTTTGTGTATGTTGATAAACAATTTTTTTAAGATGATGATAAAAAGTCATAGAAAGTAACGTGGTGATGCATTTGGTGGGAAATGTGAAATTGATATGCTTTTTGTTGATGGTTGGAAATTTTGCAGACGCATTTAGGTACAACTGAGATTATATGTACAACTGGATTTTTTAGGTACAATTGAGGCCATATGTACAACTAGGATATGTTGGTTTGTGGTGATTGTTGTTCTTGTCCGCTATTCTATTAACGAACATGTGCTAATTTGTGGACTGGATTGCCATGACTTCCCGCCTAACTATGAGAACGAAGGTACAAGACTTGTGCTAAAAAGAAATGTTCCTACGAAGAAAAACCACAAAGGTACAAGACTTGGGCTAAGAAAAAATGTTTCTAAGAAGAAAAACCGTACTCTCCGTCCTTCAAAATACAATAAGATTCTTTTTATTCAAGTTTGATGGTTATGAGAGCAATATCGTATTTTGTATGTCTAATATATGATGGAACTCGTAGGTGCAAGAAGAGTCTTCTTATCTATGTCTAATGTATGATGAAACTTGTAGGTACAACTAGGTATTTTGTACAACTGAGCTTTTTCGGATAATTAATTATTTTGTACAACTGGGTGTTTTAGGTACAACTACCAGTTATAGATTTTAAATTAATTAAGTATTAAAAAATTAATCAAAAATATTTTAAATTTAAAAAGTAAAAAAAAAGCTGAATATTAATCAAAATATTTTAAATTAAAAAAAAAATCTGAAAATTAATCAAAACTCATTTTACACGTGCCGGAAGAATCAATAAAAAAATATTTTATTTAACACATGTCTGTAAATTTTTACAAGTAGTTTTCCAGTAGTATTCGGTTGTACTCACATGTGCATAGTTGTACCTTCATATTTTAATTTAAGAATTAGTTAAACCATATTGAAAACAAATTTTTTATAGTTGTACTTATGATATTATGTACCTATAGTACATAATCTATACTACCATGTAATAATATTTGACATTTGCAATTGTTTGTATGGTTCACCAAATATATATGAGATTTACAAAGTAACCATTAAGTTATAAGGTAGTTGTTGCTAAAATATGTTGTTTGTGTTTTTATCTATTTCTATTTTTATTTTTTTTACAAAATAACAAATGTGATTTATTAGTTGAAATATAATACATTGTTCTTTTTATAAACAAATTTTTATTTTTTTTTAATTTTCGAGTTGTACCAGTTATTTCTAGTTGTACGGCGACAGAAAGAAAGACAAATTGGCAAAGTATGAGTTAAAATTAGTAGTACCAGAAATACATAGTTGTACCACGACAGAACGAAAAAAATACAAATTTGAAAATACATGCAGATGCACCAACATAGTGGCGTGATTATAAATTCACTTCTACAACTCTATATTGATCATTATTCACTTCTAGTAAATAAACCAAAATATCTTTATCATCTAAGATATATGATAGTCTCTTCAAATCCATTAACCATGGATTCCAACTAATTTTCAGCTTTGTCGTAGCTGATTCCATCATTATCTTCATGCATATTTTTATCAACTTGCCTAGAATAAGTGATCTCCTCGATAGATGTCTTCATCACTAACGTGTAAAGTTTACCTCCACTTGAAATCTATTGGAATTCATCTCCGTTACTTGAATAATATCTTACATAGTCAAAATGTATGTTCGGCTGTTATTTATTGTCACCTGAAAAAAAAATTACGATATAATTACATTAGCTGTCCAGTTGTCCTAGTTATATCAGTTGTCCCAGTTATACCAGTTGTCCCAGTTATACCAATTGTACCTAGTTGTACCAGATCTGAGCACTTGATTGTAATAAAAGTTCTAATTCAATTCGATTTAACCACTACAATCCATCAATTGCTCAATGTAATGCCTTAATCGACTACGGAACACAACTTTAACAACCCAATGAATATAAAAGAAGAACAAATTATTAATTCTCCCTAGAAATCGAATTTTAGCTTGGAGCAAAGTAAAACTCATCACTGCAGCTCTTGAAATCAGGTTAAACTCAATAAGTGCAGACGGAATCGCACTTGAATGAAGAAGTTTGACCTGTGTCGTGTGTGGATCCGTCGTTCGTGGTCTTCGTTTCCTCGTTTGTCATCGTCGTTGTCCGTGTCGGACCAGATCTGAAAATCGAAGAAGATGATGTAAACTTGTTTTTGATTGGTTAGAATTATTTTTATTTTTTAATTAATTTCAGTTTATTAAATTATTTATTAAGTGTAAAATTGGAAATGAACATGGTGGAGGGTATGTAAAATAGAGAAGGGTATGAGAGATTAAATTTGAAAGGAGAAAGGCATTTGAGCATTTGGTCCCATGAATAAACTGAAAATTAAGTAAATAACATTGCTAATTTGAAAATTAAATAACTAGCCGAGAAAAAAAATTAAACCAAAAATATCATTTCTATTTTAGATAATTACAGAAAATGTCATTGACTTGAAAATTCATTTTCTGATTGAATAAGCCGGTGACACTGTTCACAAGCCGGTGACACTATTCATTTTATGATGAATTATAGATAACTGAGTTAACACGATATATTTTCATATTTCCTATGAGATGATAACTGGATAAACACAATAATTTATGATATGGTAACTGGTTTAACATGACAATTTAATATTTTATAATATGATAACTATTTAACACGATTTTTTCTATGATATGCTAACTTGTTTAACACGTTAATTGCATAATAACAGTGTCGGGGTCGGCTTAAACTCAAATAAACAACGTCATCAGATGTGTGTTAGCACATTACAAGTGTCAGATATTATTGTTAGCATGTTACAAATGTCAGATATTATTGTTAGCACATTAACATTCGATATAACATGTTATTATAATTGTTATCATGTTAATTTTGTAAGAGAATTCACGATATTAATTTGAATTTGCATATTTTGAATGATATGATAACTGAGTTAACACGATAAATGTAAACTTATCGCGATACCATATTAGTTAGCATGTTAATCAGTTAGTTATTTACTAAAATCACAGTCTATTTTATGTTCCGGTGATGAATAGTGGTCATCGATTTTGAATGAACAGTGTCGGCTGATGGTTAATGAACAGTGTGCTTATTCTATCAGAAAATAAAATTTTCTATAATTATTCAAAATAATAAATATATTTTTGGTTTATTTTTTTTTCTTTTTACTAATTATCTAATTTTCTAATTATCATTGTTATTTACCTAATTTTCAGTTTATCCATTAGATATTTATTAAATTCACCTTTTATAAAATTTGGATTTGATTAGGATAATTTTTTATACCGTTCGAGTTAAAAATTTGGTTAGAATTTAGGTTCGGATTTGTATTGATGAATTTTGGTTCGGTTTAACTCCTAACCCGGAGGTAGGTTTACCGACCTGGGAACCTTCTGGATGAGTTGGAGAGTAATGGTAGGGATAAAGAAATTTCAGTTTCCCGCCCTTTTGCTACCAAATCGAAATGCCTAATTTGGAAAATTCACAATTTCGCTCGTAATAATCAAATCCTCTCAGAGGAAAAAGAAAAAGAATTTTTAGATTCGTCGTGCTCTGCTTCTCCTGCAACGGTTAGATTTTGTCTCTGCGATTTCAATTTCGGGATTCTGATATACTTCTTCTGGGGTTACTAATCGAAATCCGTTTCTAGGGTTTATGGGTTTGGTTTCTCATTTCGCCTTTTTAGGGTAAATTTGGGGAAGAAGAAAGAAGATGCACATAAAGGAGATTTGCTTGGATGGTTTTAAATCATACGCGACGAGGACGGTGGTTCCGGGTTTTGACCCGCATTTCAACGCCATTACGGGTCTTAACGGGTCCGGGAAATCCAACATCCTCGATTCGATCTGCTTCGTTCTGGGTATCACTAATCTTCAACAGGTTCGAGCTGCTAATCTACAGGAACTCGTCTACAAGCAAGGACAAGCTGGGATTACGAGAGCTACTGTGTCGGTTACCTTTGACAACTCCGAGAGGAATAGGAGTCCTCTCGGCTATGAAGCTCACTCGGAGATAACAGTGACTAGACAAGTAGGTCTCACTTCTCTTTCGCTCTACTTGGGAATTTATATCGAAAATTTAGAATTTTTTGGTTGAATTGAAAAGCTTCTTGTAGAATGTGGATACCCAAATGTTAAGACTATGTTTATAAGGCTATGGTGAAAAAGGTTTCACAATTTTTTAATTTTGCTTAGAGTGACTCTTCTTCTTTTTGTCTTTGGTTCTGTAGATTGTAGTTGGTGGAAGGAACAAGTATTTGATCAATGGAAAGCTTGCCCAGCCAAGTCAAGTCCAGAACCTTTTCCACTCGGTGCAACTTAACGTCAACAATCCCCATTTTCTCATTATGCAAGGGCGTATCACCAAAGTTTTAAACATGAAACCACCGGAGATCTTATCAATGCTTGAAGAAGCTGCTGGTACAAGAATGTATGAAAACAAGAAAGAGGCTGCGCTAAAAACGCTAGAGAAAAAGCAAACCAAGGTTGATGACATAAATAAGCTCCTAGAGCTAGAAATATTGCCGGCCTTGGAGAAGCTCAGGAAAGAAAAGACACAGTATATGCTGTGGGCTAATGGCAACGCAGAACTAGATCGACTGAAGAGGTTCTGTATCGCTTTTGAATATGTTCAAGCAGAGAAAATTAGAGACAACTCTCTTCATGTGGTTGAAGAAATGAAGACAAAAATGACAAGTATTGATGAAGAGACAGAAAAGACACAGGGAGAAACGATGGAACTGCAGAAACAAATAAAAGCTTTGACTCAGGCAAGGGAAGCCAGCATGGGGGGAGAAGTAAAAACTTTGTCTGACAAAGTTGATTCACTGTCTAATGAAGTGACACGTGAATTATCCAAGCTTAATAATATGGAGGACACCCTTCAGGGGGAAGAAAAAAATGCTGAAAAGGTTAGCTGACAGGTCTTACTTACCTTGGGTTGGAACTGTTACAGATTCTTAGCGATTTCTGACAACTTTTGGTGTTGCCAGATTGTTCATAATATAGAAGATTTGAAGAAATCTGTAGAAGAGAGAGCTTCTGCTCTGAAGAAGTCCGACGAAGGAGCAGCAGATCTAAAACGGAAATTTCAGGAACTTTCCACCACACTGGAAGAGTGTGAAAGAGAACACCAGGTAGTACCAGTGTACCACTAAAGAAGAATCTTTATTTAGTGCCAAATTATCTTAATCTATCTTGAATGTTAATTGGATTTTGGTCCCTTGATAATTAGGGTGTACTAGCTGGTAAGAGTAGTGGAGATGAAGAGAAATGCCTCGAAGATCAACTACGTGATGCAAAGATTTCTGTTGGAACTACTGAAACGGAGTTGAAGCAGCTGAATACCAAAATTAGTCACTGTGAAAAGGAGCTAAAAGAGAAAAAGTCCCAGTTAATGTCAAAACGAGAAGAAGCTGTTGCAGTGGAAAATGAGCTTGATGCTAGAAAAAATGATGTCGAAAGTGTAAAAAGGGCACTTGATTCTCTTCCATATAAAGAGGGTCAGATGGAAGCATTGGAGAAGGTTAGCATGCTTGTTCTTTGATTTTTTTTTTCCTTCTGTTACATAAAGAATACATCTGTGACTGAAACTTTCTCCTAGGATCGAGGATCGGAACTTGAAGTTGGGCAAAGGCTGAAAGATAAAGTGCGCGATCTTTCCGCTCAATTAGCAAATGTTCAGTTTACATACCGCGATCCAGTGAAGAACTTTGATCGATCAAAGGTGAAAGGTGTGGTTGCAAAACTGATAAAAGTAAATGATAGGTCCTCAATGACAGCATTGGAGGTAAGTAGGGTATTATCTTCCTTTTGATAAAAGTTCGTTGTCGGATCATTTGAGTTCTCTAAGGTGACTATTTTTTCAGGTTACTGCCGGTGGGAAATTATTTAATGTTGTTGTAGACACAGAAGATACTGGAAAACAGCTCCTTCAAAAGGGTGATCTACGGAGAAGAGTTACAATTATTCCTCTAAACAAAATTCAATCTCACCTAGTTCCATCTAGAGTGCAGCAAGCCACTGTTAGATTGGTATGTGGATCTTTTTTATACTGTCAAATTCAGCTTGTTTTTTCTTTGCTCATTGCTGATTTTCTACTAATTTTCAGGTTGGAAAGGGTAATGCGGAATTGGCACTTTCTTTAGTTGGTTATAGCGAAGAATTAAAGGTGGGTTGGTTCCCTGCTTAAAGTAGCAAGAATACATTTGCACCATCCATTGGTTTATCAAATTTCTGATAATTTTATATTATGCAATGCAGACAAGAGTTTCATCACATTCATTAGCTGTGTAACTGCTGATTATAAGTTTTAGTCATTTAGTTATGGACAGATTGATACCATGAGTCCATGACTATTCATTTCGTTTGACATTCTCTAATTCTTTGCAGAATGCCATGGAATATGTTTTTGGTTCCACTTTTGTTTGCAAAACTACTGATGCGGCAAAGGAAGTAAGTATTGCCCAGTCATGAGTACGTCTGTTCTGATTTTGTGTTTGTGGAAGATGTGGTAGAGATGTATTTTAATTTTCCTTGTATAACAACCTTACTTGACATGCATTTTCAGCTGCACCTTTGTTATATAGTCTCTTAACTCAACCGTCTGATTATTTAAGTGAAAAATGCAATAGATGTCAAAATTCCAAACGATGGTTTCCTCTTTATATTAATGGAATAATTTAGTTCCTATCGATAATATTTAACTGTCTAGCCTCTCTGGCTGTGGTGTCTAGCAGAGGGAGAGTTCTCATATATGTTTATCGTTCTCAAACTATAATTTTTTCTCAAAAAAACTTGATCGCTTTGCTGGGTTAGAAATGCATTTATCTCACATAATTTCTTTTCCTTACTATCTTCTCTACTATTAGATACCTATATTTCCATGGTAAGACTTCTCTCTTTTCTTCAGATGTGTCATATTTACATTTGTCCCTCAAATGCTTGTTCGGCAGGTTGCTTTTAATAGGGAAATTCGGACTCCAAGTGTGACACTTGAAGGTGATATATTTCAGCCAAGTGGTCTTCTTACTGGTGGAAGTCGCAAGTATGTCAATCTTTCTATTAGACCTCTGGATCTTTCGTGGCATTCATCTATCATACACATATGGTTCAGAAATGCCTAAAAAACTGACCAAAAACATTGTGTATTTTGTGTTTTTCTGCCGTAGGGGTGGAGGTGATCTGCTAAGGCAACTTCATGATCTGGCAGAGGCTGAAACAAAATTTCAAGTACACCAGAAAAGGTTGTCCGAAATTGAAGCGAAGGTAAAGTCCTTCAATTTTCATATGCTATTGCTTTCCTTTTAGAAAAACAGACACTTTGTCAGTTATACATCATAAAATTTCTAACGAACCGCTTGAAGCACAAACCATATACATTTTCTTCAGGTTAGAGTTAGATCTGGATCATTGGGAACTCAGGGCTCATGTTTGTTCATTGGTGATCTGAAAGAAAATGTAATCTGAGCTGCTGAATCTGACACTTTGAACCTTGTTTAGATGTCTTGTCATCTCAGATATTCAGTCAGTTTGGTTGTTGCTGTCTCAAATGAAGCAAATGTTTAGCTAATGCCTTTGCAGCATATTTAAATCTCATGTTTGTCTTTCTAGGATTTATTGGTACCTCACATATGTTTGTGAAGGCATCCACCAAATATTGTTTGTCGGCTCTCTCTTTGAATTCCTTGGTAAAATGAAGTTTAATGGTTATGTAATAACCCTGTTGGTTTACCTTAACATTGCAGATCAAGGAGCTTCAGCCTCTTCAAAAGAAGTTCACAGACATGTCTGCACAGTTGGAGCTGAAAATGTATGACCTGTCCTTATTTTTAAAAAGGGCTGAACAGAACGAGTACCATAAGGTTTTGTATCTCCATTGTGCATATCTTTTTGTCAACGTATCTCCATTTTCTATCCACATCTTTCTAGCTTAAATTTCCCAATTGGAATTTTTGCCTTCTTGGTGCTGAAAGCACATATTTATAGTCTTGCTCCTTTCTACCAATTGAATATATAGCTTGGTGAAGCGGTGAAGAAACTTGAAGAAGAGTTTGAAGAAATGAGATCCCAAATCAAAGAGAAGGAAGGTCGTTACAAAAGTTGTGCTGATACTGTCTCCACGCTAGAGAAATCCATCAAAGATCATGATAAGAACAGAGAGGGAAGACTCAAGGACTTGGAAAAGAATATTAAAAGTATCAAAGCTCGTATTCAGGCATCCTCAAAAGATCTGAAGGTATTCCAGATCAGTCAAAAACTTTGACTCTGCAATTGAACTTCTTCAGTCCTTTTCCTCATCCTGGTTTATCCTGCTTTTAGCCTTTTTGACATTTCCAAAATGGCTTTATAGCTTTTGCTCTATGGTTCTTGTTCATAGGGTCATGAAAACGAGAGAGAGAGGCTTGTGATGGAGCAAGAAGCAGTGGTGCAGGAACAGTCATCTTTAGAGAGCCAGCTAGCTTCATTGAGGACGCAAATTAGCACTCTGGCTTCAGATGTGGACAAGCAACGAGCCAAGGTGACTGCGATTATTTCTCTTGGTGAGTTTTAAAATTAAATAATAAATAAATAACGTCTGGATGTGATTCCCTTGCAGGTGGATGCCATACAGAAGAATCATGATCAGTCTCACGCTGAGCTCAAGTTGATACATGCAAAGATGAAGGAATGTGATACACAGATAAGTGGTTTTATCGCAGACCAGGAAAAATGTCTGCAGAAGATTAGTGACATGAAGCTTGAGAGAAAGAAGTTGGAAAATGAGGTATTCTCTCTTCAACTTTTTTGTCTGGAAATGCTATCAGTTGAAACGCATGCATTATTCTTGCAGCGGTCTCTCTATTTAATGATAGATATATTGGGTTTACTTGATTGCTTTAACTTCTTGATGTAGAAGTAGGACTGGATGTTGGGTGGGATAGAGATGGATATAAGTATTAGGACTTCTAGGTAATTCGACTTTGATAAAAAAAATTGGAGATGTTTATATCTCTAGTAGATGATAAGAAGTACATTTTAAGGAATGCATCATGGGAGAATATTTTACTCTGATTAGGTAACGAGGATGGAGATGGAGCAGAAGGATTGTTCTGTGAAGGTAGACAAACTTGTTGAGAAGCATACATGGATAACATCCGAGAAGCAGCTTTTTGGAAAAGGAGGGACGGACTATGATTTTGAATCCCGCGATCCTTATAAAGCAAGAGAAGAACTTGAAAGGCTCCAGACAGATCAATCAAGGTGTGTTTCTGAGGATTCTCATTGATTTTAATTTTGCAACCGAGATAATCTTCACACTCATGCAATGCAATATCAATGGAATATGCTTTCTTTTTCTTTCTTGTTTCTTCTCTTTAACTAAGTCAGAAATCTTTGTTTCTCTCTTTTCCTGGCTATTCATTTCTCTTATAAAGTCTCGAGAAAAGAGTGAACAAGAAGGTCATGGCTATGTTTGAGAAAGCAGAAGATGAATACAATGCTCTTATATCAAAGAAAAATATAATCGAGGTTAGTTTTGGAGGGTCTGCGACATATTTTAACAGCTTTACCTGCATTTATCAACAGTGTTTTTTCACGTTTCATAGACTGACAAATCCAAAATCAAGAAAGTAATCGAGGAGCTTGATGAGAAGAAAAAAGAAACACTGAAAGTTACATGGGTTAAAGTTAATCAGTGAGTCACTTATTTTCTTGTTTAACCATATGATATAGTTCATTTTACTTCATCTCGAGATCAATTTACTATATTTACACTTGGATCCTTGTTGTCAGGGATTTTGGTTCCATCTTTTCAACTCTACTACCTGGCACCATGGCAAAACTAGAACCTCCAGAAGGCGGTAGTTTCCTTGATGGTCTTGAGGTCCGGGTTGCTTTTGGAAGTGTCTGGAAACAGTCTCTATCTGAACTAAGTGGAGGGCAAAGATCTCTTCTTGCACTATCTTTAATCCTGGCATTGCTTCTCTTCAAGCCAGCTCCACTTTATATCTTAGATGAGGTACATCTAGATTTTATGAATCAGTTAGCTATGGATTGTTCTGACTTTGCATTTTCATTACTTATCACAGGACTTTTTAAAGTTTGTTGACAATTCTCACAGGACATAAGAGAATTCGTTGCTTTTATTATTATCAGGTTGATGCAGCTCTTGATCTTAGCCACACACAGAACATAGGAAGAATGATCAAAGCTCATTTTCCACACTCACAGGTCACAGAATTTCCGGGTTTATCTGATTTTGTAGTCACTCGCTATTCCATGATTCAGAAAAATCACAAAGCTTCTTACTCTTATATTTTGACTCAAGTTTGCTAATCGGTTGTCTTAAACATCTCTGCTTTCGATTATGATTTCTTACAGTTCATCGTGGTTTCGCTGAAAGAAGGAATGTTCAACAACGCCAATGTTCTCTTCCGAACGAAATTCGTGGACGGTGTCTCAACTGTCCAGAGGACAGTGACAAAGCAGAGCAAATAACCTGCTTATATCCTCAACAACACTATGATGTCTATAATCTTCCTTCTTTAGCCAAAATTACTTCTACTTTTGTGCTGTCTCTCAGGATTTTTAGCCAATGTTTTGTTGGTAGCCATTGTCCATATTCAGAGACTTTAGGGTTTAGCCAAAATTACTTCTACTTTTGTACTTTCTCTCAGAAGCTTACCTTAAACTTTAGGGTTTCTTGTTGCAAATGTCTGAAGAGATTGAGATTCTCAGTTATGATGTGCTTATAGAAGTGTTGTACCACATGAACTGAAAGATATTAAGGAGTTTTGATTAACTTAGTTCCTCTGTACATCGAAGATTTTAAATTTGTTCATAGAGCTACAACAATTCAACACCGACTCATGCTCAAAAAACAAGAACTCTAGGATGAAACACACTCAGACAGATATGACAGTAGTAGAAGATTGAGAGATGAGATTCATAAGTCTCTCTGACTTAAAATCTTTAGCCGCTAAGGGTTTGGACAATAGTGTTGTGCCATGGATCAGACAAGTGCTGCACCAGATTCTCAAATGGTCCCTTTCCAGTTACATTGTGTTGAATCACAAACCCTAAGAATGCCAACATCGCCAACCTCCCTGCAACAACAACAGCGAAAAAAAGGTCTTTAGCCTTTTAACTCTAACTATCACTTTCTTGTGTAAGAAGATAACGGATTAGCTTTCTCTAGGCTTACCGTTTGCGAGCTCTTTCTCCTTGGCCTCGAGTGTGGGAGCGAAGTTAAGCGGGTTAAAGATTCCACCAGGGTAACCAACTTCATTTGGAGGTAAGCTGTATTGCTTGAAGATAGGGTCTTGGTTCACACTTCCTGGGTTCTTGATGTCTTGCCACCGTCTGATCTCAACGTAATGAAACAATATGAATTCGATCACAAACAATGTCGATGATGATGCGAAATACTGCTCTTTCCCGGCGTCGTACCACTCCGGAACGTTTATGATTCCTACCAACAGTTTTTACAATCCTTGTGTTAAGTTCTTGAAAATATGTTATAAATTGTTTTAAGGTCATGTTAATGGTGACTCACCGATCTTGGTGAAAACTTCCGGCAAAAGCATCCCAGCGACACCGAGCATGGCCCACCGTCCATTGACCAGCTCTGCCTGGACGAACCATCTCAAGTTCTCAGGATCCTCTGCTAGTCCCAATGGGTCAAACCCATTGTCACCGGCAAGACTACAAGATGTATAAGAGTGAGTGAGGGGATCAAAAACATTAACATTACCTAAACCGGTACCGAACAGATCCGGTCTAACTTAACCTAACGAAAGCGATAATCCAATTCGTTCGGCTATGTTATACACATTAACTAAACCGGTATCGATTAGAGTTAACCTAGCCAAATCGATTATCAAGTTGGTTTCTGTTGTGTTAAACCGAAATTGAACGTTATTACCTGCCGTTGAGATAACCAGGCGATGCCAAACCGGGCAACCATTCTCCTTTCTTAGCTTCAACCTTGAACGACGCCGTTTTTGTGGATGAGCCAATCGACTTAAACGACAAATCTCGGTTCAATCTACCGGAAGAACCGGTGAGGAATCTCGGCTTCGAAGTACATGGTCGGAAAATCGAGGCCGAGGCTTGGGTAGTGACAGTCGCCATTTTTTCCCTAGACTTGATCCGACCCGAGAACCCGGTACTTGAAGAGAAATGGTTGGAATCAAGAGATTGAAAGATGTGTTTGGAGATGATTGTGAAGAAATAGACTTTGGGGGATTTATTCGTTTTCTTATGAGATTTTTGTTTTCTTGAGTTTGTGGTTGTGGTTTCATGGCTTAGTATCAACCGTTGGTTGAGATGACGTGGTTGGTTGGACGGATGAGATGGGTTTGAAGGGAGATGAGGGCTTATCGGTTTATCTTGGTAGCGTATCTTTGAGGATTTTTATCTTCTTTGAGATTGGTCGGAATAAGATAGTGTGGGGTCTATTGTTCTTCCACGTGTCAATGATTCGGATGAAGAATTCATCTCAACCAATCATGTGGAACTGAATTGGCAAATGGGGAAACCAAAAATCTAAGTCCGATTTTCTTAGGGAAGTATTTTATTTTTCTTATATACATAGGGTAAAAATAAAAAGTCTATTTGAAATTTTTGTAGTATTTCTTTCTTTAGTATCTCTACTAAGAAGGATGAGAAAACTATATAAAACATAAGCGGATAATTAACCTATAAACCAAATTGGTGTGAAGTCTTCAATTTTTTTTTTTGCCGACAAGTCTTAAACTTTCTCTTCAAAGGAAATACAAGTTTCACTAATTATGTTGTCTGTAATTTTAAGAATTGTTATGAAAAGCGAGTACAAAGTACAAGCTGTGAGCCTGTGACATAAGGTAGTGGAATTTTTATGTTTGACCTTGGTTCTCAGATTTTTCTCGTTGTAAAACATGAAAACCAATTTGAATTTTATATGATTTGGTTTTTTATACGATTTGGTTTTAATGTTGGTTAGGTTATAATTTGTCGCAAATAAATCGTGACATTGACATGATTAATCGTTGTTTCGCATTGAAAATAGAGATAAATCCAATTGATTTTGAATTGAAAATTTATAATTTATAAAATAATCACAAAAACTTTACAAATTTTATAAATCCAAAACTATAGACATGTGTTGGTATAATTATTTTATGTATTTTCACTATGACTAGTTCGATATTACAATGATAATTGTTCAAACTTTACCAATTTCTAAGAGGAGAAGAAAGGAAGAAAAAAACTTGAAAGGAAAAGAAAAGAAGAAAAAATGAAAACTAAAAAAACACAACAAACATCCACTATTTTTCGATTTCTTTTCTGTTTTAATCTGTTGCAACTAACCCCAACTTCATATCATTTACAGTTTGTTAGTTGATTTTTAGTTATCTGATTCGACTTTTCAATGCATTCAGCTTTCCACAGCCCAATTGCAAGCTCTCATGGTTTAGGTAACTAATTCAATGACAAAGAGTAAACATATAAAATTAACTAGACTTTACATATTTTTAACACAAGGTGTAAAAATAAGTTAGCTCGCTCAACTTGACTTAACTCATTATTATAATATTGAGAGAATGTTATATATTATAATGATAGGGATTACAAGTATTTATAGGACTACAATGAGGACAATTAGGTATTAACTAATCACAATTGAGTCCCTAATGACGTATACTTTACACGTCCCCTCAAGATGGAGGGACTATAGTGACTCCAATCTTGTTGCATAATTCACCAAAACAAGCACGAGCAAGAGATTTGGTTAGTGCATCAACGAGTTGATCGTTGGTGGAGATGTGTGACACACGGAGAATGCCGGCTTGTATTTGATCTCGAATGAAGTGATAGTCAAGTACAACGTGCTTCATGTGGGAGTGGAAAATCGGGTTTGCGCATAAGTACTCCGACGTTGTCACAATACACAACCGGTTTGTTCGTAAGAGTGATGCCGAGTTCAGTGAGGAGGGAGCACAACCATCGAAGTTCAGATGATGCATTTACTACTGCCCTATATTCGGCCTTCGTTGACGATCGAGCTACACCTTTCTGTTTCTTTGAAGACCAAGAGATTACATGTCCACCGAGATAGATAACATACGCTATAAGACAAAATCATCAAGATCACCAGCCCAATCCGAATAAGCATGTAGAGTGAGCGGATTATCATATTTAAAGAAGATACCATGAAAAGGAGCACCAGCAAGGTATCGTAGGATCCTCTCTACGGCTTGCCAATGTTCATCGGTTGGAGAGTGCATGAATTGGGACAACTTGTTGATGGCATAGGCTATATCCGGTCTCGTAAATGCCAGATATTGAAGGCTGCCAATTACTTGACGATATTCACACATGTCAACTAACGGTGTGCCTGAGCGCATAGTGAGTTTAGGAGATAAAGTTAGTGTCACCGGTATGGCATTCGTCATTTTTGTCTTTGCAAGGAGATCGAGTATATATTTCAGTTGCATGAGATGAAGTCCCTTTGTTGTCCGTGTTACCTCGATGCCGAGGAAAAAATGTAGATCACACAGGTCTTTGATTGAGAACAGAATGGCAAGGCAATTCAAAACCGTGTTGATGAGAGCTTGATGACTTTCAGTAACAACAATGTCGTCCACATATACCAGAAGATACACTAGATCACGACTTTTGGTGTAGACAAACAAGGATGTATCCGCCAAAGAGTTTTTGAATCCGATAGTAAGAAGATAGTTCTTGAGCTCCAAGTACCAGGCTCTGGGTGCTTGCTTGAGACCGTATATCTGTTTGCAAAGTCGACATACATAATCTAGATGATCACGATCTTCGAATCCGGTTGGTTGAGCTATGTATACTTCTTCTTCGAGGGTGCCTTGGAGGAAGGCGTTGTTGACGTCTAGCTGTAGAAGTGGCCAATTACGGCTAGTAGCAACACCAAGAGCGAGGCAAACCGTGGCTGGTTTTATTACCGGACTGAAGGTTTCGGAGTAATCAACACCATATTATTGTGTGAACTCTTTGGCAACGGGACGAGCCTTGTACCTGTCAAGTAAACCAGTGGATAGATGTTTAGTTATAAAAATCCACTTGTTACCAATGACATTGATATCCGATGGTGGTGGAACCAGATCGAAGGTATCATTCCGAACAATATCATCAAACTCTTCCGAATATGCGTGGCGCCAGTTCGGATCACGCAATGCTTCTCTGATGGTGGACGGATCTGGTTTGGAATCGGTGGTGATAGTGGTAAGGGAAACCTTAGTTAAGGGTTTCTTGATTTGGTTTTTGGCTCTTATGGTCATGTTGTGTACATTTTGGGTTAGGTTTTATGGTGGTAGAGGATTGGCAAGTGGTGGTTGTGTATCTGGTGGTGTGGGTTGTGATAACGGAGAAGGTGTAGGTGTGGGATTATTGGTTGGTGTGGGGTTAGGATGTGTCTCTGTTATCGGTGATGCTTGTGTGGACGACAAGGGTGCCACCGCTAGGGACGATGGTAGGTGAGGATCGCTGCTCGAGAGTCCATGTGGTGGTATGATGATAGTCGGAGTCGAGATGAGTGGTACATTAGTGGTTGTTGTCGTTGTTGCTGGTTCATGTTGTGGAGAAGATGGCGATGTTGATAGTGGCACTATGAATCCTTTGAATGGAATGATGTCTCAACAAATTGGACATGGCGAGATGTGTAGGTCTTTCATGTCTTTGGGTGGAGGCATATGTATGCACTTTGGGTGAGTAAGTACCCAAGAAACACACACGCAGAGCTGCGATCATCGAATTTGTGTGAGGTATAGGGGGTAGCCATGGGAAGCAAAGGCACCTGAATTCTCGCAGCTTTGTGTAGTTTGGTAGAGTGCCAAAGAGTTGCTGAAATGGTGAGGAATAATTTAACACTAAGGTTGGCACCCAGTTGATGAGGTAGACGGCGGTGGCAAAGGTATATGTCCAATAGTATTTTGAAATTGAGGCATGATTGAGAATGGTGAGTCTCGTCTCGACAATATTTCGATATTTTCTTTCTAATAAACCGTTGTGTTGTGGTGTATGAAGAGGGGTTGTGAGATGAGAAATTTCGTGAGATGAAAGGAATGAACGAAGTGAAAGAAATTTGCCACCATTATCGGAATAAAGAGTTCTAATTCGGGTTTGAAAGCGGTTTTCAACAAGGGATTTATAGATGATGAAGGTATCTTTGACTTGAGATTTGTGTTTGAGGGGATAAAACCATGTGTAACGGGTCAAATGATCTACAAGAATGAGGTAATACTTGTAGTTATCAATGGATGTGATTAGAGATGTCCAAACATCGGTAGAAATGTATTCAAGTGGACGAGTATATTTAATGGAGGATTCATATAAATGAAGCTGGTGAGTTTTATTAAGAAGACAATCATGAAAAGAAAATTGTTTTTGTGAAGGAGAAGAAACATGTAAAGAGAAACAAGACAAAACGGTTTTGAGAATCAAAGGAGATGGGTGACCCAATATGGAATGCCAGACTTGCTTTCAGAATTGGTGATGCAAACAAAGCTGCAGAAACGTACGGTATGATTGGCCACTCATATAACTCGTCTCTAGTCTTTCCTTGGAGCAATGGGACCCTCCATGCTGAGATCTTTCACCTGAAAGTATGCCGAAAAGAATTCAATAGAAACTTTGTTAGCATTGCATAACCAATATATACAAAGACAAGGTTTCTAAGGATATTCGGGACACATAGCACATTATTTAAATGAAGTGGACGAGAGAAAGAAGGTAAGGGTAGGGAACCCGTGTGAGAGTGTGCGAGACCCGAACAGTCGCTGATGAGAACTTCATTACCTCCATTGTACGGTTGATGGAGAGACAAGTTGGCAAGATCGGAAGTGATATGATGCGTGGCTCCACTGCCGAGAAGCCAATTGTTGGGATTGTATGGAGAACCAACAGCAAGATTGGCCCTCAACTGCCATGGATTGAACGAGTTCGTTGGCTGAGCGGAACCACTCATGACACGTGATGGTGTGGCAGAGAGTTGGGGACACATTTTGGCCGTGTGACCTTGAGTACCACACATTTTGGCCGTGTGAAATTGAGTACCACAATATCGTTGCTCAAAACATTTTGGAGTGGATTGTTGCCAGTTTTGAGTGTTACGGTTGTTACCACGGTTGTAGTTCTGGTTGGTGTTGTTGTTGTTGTTGTCGCGGTAGTTGGCAACATTAGCAGAGATGGGGTAAGCATCATTAGGCAGAGCAGCAAGGAGCTTGTTCTCATGATTGATAACCTTCTCATGGACTTCGGTGAGAGAAGGAGGTGAATCACGGCCTTCGATTTGATCAATGACAGTCTTGTAATCATCATGCAGGCCGGCAAGGATATGGTTGATTTGATCTTCATGATTAATTGCTTTTCCCAGCACAGCAGAGCAAGTTGGTCAAGACGGGTAGTGATTTCGAGGATGTACTCATCGATGGTTTTGTTCCCTTTGACCCACTGTTTGAGTTGAGTGGTGAGTTTTCAGTTATGACCACGACTAGGCTTCAGGTATGTAGCAGCAAGGGTTGCCCAAACATCTGCAGATCTTGTGGCACGAGATAGCAGAGGTTGGATTGACATCGAAATTGCACCAAGGAGAGCACTATAGATTAACTTATCTTGGTGTTTCCATGTGAGGAAGGCGGGATTTGGTGTTTCGACCGATGCGGCAGTGATTGTTGGTCGTGGGACAATCGTAGATCCGTCAAAATGACCACCTCGATCATAACCGCCAAGGAGTGTGTGGACTTGAAGGCTCCACATCAAGTAGTTGGTGGACGTGGGCTAGTTTGGAGACATTGCTCATGTTGACATTGAGAAGTGTTTGTTTATGTTTGTGGTAATGGTGTCGTTGACAGTTGTTGGAGAAGAGTTTTTGGATCCAGACATGGTGGGATCGATTGAGAAGATGAAGGACAGAGGGGCGGTGGCTATGAGTGGGAAAGAAGAAAAAATTGAAATTTTTTAAGTTATTAGATCGAGACTCTGATACCATATAATACTGAGAGAATGTTATATATTATAATGATAGGGATTACAAGTATTTATAGGAGTACAATGAGAACAATTATGTATTAACTAATTATCTTTGAGTCCCTAGTGACATATACTTTACAATTATAAGCCAAAATATTTCATAGCTTAGCTCAACACATTTAGGTATTAACTAATTACAATTGAGTCCCTAGTGACATATACTTTACAATTATAAGCCAAAATATTTCATAGCTTAGCTCAACACATTTACCCATTTTTTTTATCAAATTGAACTCATATAATATAGATTGTGAATTAAACGAGTTAGCTCGCTAATAAGTACTATATAAATATAGTAATAAAATAATAAAAAGTTTAATGGTACGTAGTAGAGATTGGACGTGTTTAAAAAGAAGAAGACTTCAATATTTTTTTTTTAAAACACGGAAACAAATGCTAAAAGATGATTTTGATACCACAATATAATAGAAATTCGTAGTACGTCAAATGCTATATAAGCCAAAGCTCCAAAACGATTTCTCTTTTCTTTCCAATTCTCAAATACACATTTTAGGATGATTTTCATTTCTTAGAGCATCTCCAACAAAAAACATATTTTGAAGGTGGCTCATCTTCAAAATGAGAGTTTAAAGATGTATTACTCCAATGGTATATCTTCAAATATATATATTTTTTGTAAGAACATCTTCAAGTAATTTTAAAAAAAAATTTGAATAGTGAAACCTCAAATTTGAGGATCAACTATTCAAAACCTCAAATTTCAAATTTAAGGGTATGAAGATTTGTTGCATTTCAAAAAAGCTCAAAATTTGATGGTTTGTTGAAGATGGTTTAACTTTTTTTCCTCCATATATATACAAGATGGATTTTTCTTCCCCCATAACATCTTTGATATCATCTTGTTCAAATACTTTGATTATTAATGTTTATTTAAAGACTTATAGCTAAAATTTTAAGAGATTATTTCTATAAAGTATTTATTACTATATTCTATTTATACATATCTTATAGATTTATAACATAAAAGAAAAGATTTATATTTTCTAAAGGTAGTAAATGATTATTTCTATTTTGCTTTAATTAAAAGAATATATATATATACATATATATATATATATATATGTTTTAGTTGGTATATATAAGTTTTTTTACGACATATAAGCATAATATTTTAAATCTAAAAAAAAAAAAACATTTGCTCGTGAATTAGCTTACGATTTATTACAATTAATTCATATAACTCGTTTACTTAATTCATTTATTAAATAAAACTAAAAATATAGTTAGTCAATTCATCATGAGTTTATAACTTATTTTGGCACCTCTATTTTTAACGTAACATTATTTTGAATGGTATTAATGTATTCCTTTTTTGTTCGATTTTGGTAACATTTTAGATTACGTTTTTTTTGCCAAATGTATAGAGAAATAAGACCGGTATCCAAACCTTTGACCCAAAAAAACAAAGAAAGACGGTATCCAAACCAAACTGGGCACCACCGTACAAACTCATGTCAAATTTTGACTTACGTTGTTACATTTTGAATATTTGTTAATATAACTTATGAAGCTCAAACTTTAACTCATTGTGTAGTCGACTCGTATCGGATACTATTCCTTCTATTATCACTTTCTTGGAAAGTCACGGAGCGATGAATATATAAACATAAATAAGTTTATTATTAATTAGTCGACGACAAAAAAAAGTAAAAGCGCATTAGACAAGTCATCAATTAGCCATCAATATAATTACTTATATTAATGTTTCAATCTATTTCACGAGAAACTCTTATCTATGAGCTTCACAAACTCATAAAAATCAATTTTCCCATCTCTATTCTCATCAAAAACCTTAATCATCTTCCTACACTCCATCTTTGTACACTCATCGTATCCTAACAAACACAACACATGTTTCAACTCATTTTCATCTATAAACCCATCTTCATTTTCATCAAACAATTTAAATGCCTTCTTCACTATCTCCTTACCCATCATCTCACTCTTCTCAAGCAAGTATTCTTCCCCTTCTTCTATCAAACGTTCGTATAAAGCTTCTGAGTCATCGATCATCCCCTTGACTTCTTCCACGGACATCTTGTTATCTACTCGAGTTGGGACGAAAACCTTTTTTATGACCGAGAGCTTGATATTTTGCTTCTTGTTTCTTGTTGATGCGAAGAGAATGTAGGCGTTAGAGAAGAAGAGATGGAGAGGATAGGGAAAAGAAGAAGAGACGTCTTGGATTATCATCATGAGATTGAGAATGAACAAGAAAATGACTATGGTGAGAAGAGAGATTGGGCTAAGAACAGAAGAATCCTCCATATTAATCTAAATTTATGTGTGTGAAATACCATAAACATGCAAATCTCTATGAAGTTTTTTTCTCTCTCTTTGGTTTCAAAGAATGGATAATAAGTGTGTGTTGAGTTCGTCCAATTTTATAAGAGGTCTGTTACATTCTAGTTAAGTAATTTTATAGGACGACCAAAACAAATTTTAATCATAAAGTCTGCGGAAAAAGTCTCTTTGGAAATTGTTGAGAAACTACCAAAATTCTTGAGAAGAGAAAGCAAAGGCATTTACAAATACTATTTTTAAATTCACCGCAACAAAATATACATATCAAGAGAACAAACTAAGTAACACCATCTAATCATATTTTCATTAAATATAAGGTAGATCGATAATTCAGCGATCGTGTTGATATTTGAAAAGTTGGTAAGGTGTAAACTCGTTTTTTTTGTTGGTTCGACTACCACTAAAAACAAAACACATATGTTAGACTAATTAGTGCTGGACTTCGGTCCGAATATTTCATATGATGTGTTTGTATCCAATGAGATTACGAACTCTGAAATTCTAAAATTACCACACACACAAAAAATGGGACAAATACATGCGAATTTTTTTTTTTTGAATCAGATTAAAGTAAACTAAACAAAAAATTATATTTATATGTATTTCTCCTGAAATTTAATTAAACTTTATAGATTTATATTTTATAGTTGAATAGAAAAATGTTCTCAAATTCTCATCAAACCCAAGAACACAAAATTGTAGAAATTAAAAAGAGTTGGAAATTGAGTGCGGGTATCTTTTATTATCTTGGATTCCAGTTCATGGAAATTTCCATGCAATTTCCTTGTAACGTTTTCTTTAATTAATTATCATGTTGCTTTCACCGACTCTATAGACCCCTTTGGATTGTTTTGCTATGTGGAATTTTTAGATTAATTCTTCTGGTTCATTCAGTTTCCAACCCATGATCCCTTTTTGGTTAAAAATAATAATTCTTCTTATAGTTTATTTTTATTTTTTGGTCACCTAATTCTTCTTATACTTTAGTGTTGAGGGATTCACGTTGTATTTATCATACTGGTTCCTAAAGATTGTGTATACATAATATAATACACTAGTGGATATATATATTTGATCGAGGACTAACAAATTGGAGTAAGTAAAAATGATTTTTGAATGTTGATAAAAAAATGATTTTTTGAAGATATATAAATTTACTGTCTAACCATATAAAATTTTCCAGCTAGAGTTTTCTTGCGGGATAGATTTAATATTATAAAGGTTATAGAATTTTTTACATGCTTATTTGGTAGAGCATATTAGTAGGCTTAATGTTTTTTTATGAGCCAATTATGCTTTATAATTGAGCACCAATGAAGAGTTTCTAACTGCCACCAAGTCAAATGCTCTCTAGAGAAGCTTTTCCAAAGCATGAAATCCTAAAAATTACATAAATATATTGTTACCCCTATTTTTTTGATTAATTTCGGTAGATGCTATTGAGAATTTGGTATGAATTTAATTACTCAGACAATCTTAAAAAATTCTATAATTACTAGAACAACTCTTTTAGAAGAAAGAAATGTTCAAAACTTGGTAAAAGTTTTTTAAACCCTTTTTTCTTTTTAATAACGAAAATGTCATTAGCATTCAAAAAACAAAATTAAAATATATAATAATAAAAAATAAAATTTTAATAAAAACTTAAAAATCTATTTTCGTTTATAAATCTACCGGTCATAAAACAAATCTACCATTACTAAAATGGTAGATTTTTCCATTTTTGGCGAGAAATTTTTTTTGTTGACTCTGCCTATGTGTCCAAAAATAGTAATGACAATTTTGTAAATACGTTTTGTCATCAAAAAAAAAATAGTAAAATGAATACAGAAGATTGTTTGAGTAATTATGAAAGATTGACATCCTTTTAGTCAAAAACAAACTTTCTAAAGTTATTTGAGTAAATTTTTCATGAATTTATGATTATATTTTTGATCTATCCCCAGAAATTCTAAAACTTATTGAAAACATCCTAGTAAATTGAAAAGTAAGTTTTTGATATCTCTTTTAATCTTATAGCCAAGTTTCTTATGCAGCATATGTTGGTATCATATATGGACCGATCGACATTAGTTAATTATAGGGATCAAATAACTTTGTCACTCTTTTTCTTATTTTCGTATGTATTTTATGCTCATAAAATACTTTAGAAGGATTTATGTATTTTTGTATGAATTTATTTAAGAATTACAACATTTTTTGAATTACCTATCTATATAGTATATATTGTCGGTGTCAGAATCGGTCTTACTCTCAACATTTTGAAAAAGGGACAAATGGAAATTCTAAGGACAACAAGAATGAATCCGGTCCGTCATCTCGGAAGCCCATCATCTCATTAAACCGAAGAAAACATGTCTATCTTGTAATAATCAAATGTCAAAGGTGGAAATATCAAGTCTCACTATTAATTTGGTGATTATTTCACCAATTTAATGGTTATGAATGGCACATTAACATAGGAAAATTTTATTATATAAAGTATGATGCGCTCAACGTGAGCGTGACACGTACGCAAAATTGTAACTCACCAGATTGTGACATATATTAATTTTAATTAAGATTGTGACACATGTTATTATAGTAATATAAAATTTAATTTTGTTAATTAATTGGATCCTAAGAAAGAAATATAAAATCCTAAATAAATAAGAAAAAATAAAATTAGTAAATATTTTAAATATGAAAATTTCCATATGTTAATTAGTTACATCAAAAAAGGAAAAAAACAAAATCATAAAGAAAAATTGAAAATAAAATTAGTAAACACTAAAGAGAAAATTTTAGTATTTAAATTAGTAAATGTAAATAAGAATAAAAGAATGGTAAAATAGAAATTTATATGCGTCTAATTAACATTATAGAAAACAAAAAAATAAGTGATGAAATAGAATTTTATATGAGTCTATTTTGTAATTAACATTATAGAAAATACAAAATAAGTGATAAAATAGTTATAATTTCTTTCTAATAAGAAGAAAAGTAATGTGGATTCAAAAAATAATAAAGATATATACGTAGTTAAATTATGTACTTAATTCAAATAGGATTATAAAAACTAAATATTTAGAAACATGTGACAAAATTTAATTGGAAGTCAAATAATAGTTAGAAAAAAAATAGAAGAATCAAGATAAACAAATAACTATTAGGTTCTCTATTGGTGGTTTTGTGTCGGCGTTCTCAATCTTATTTTATTTATTTTTGTAGGTAATCTGATTTTATTTTTCATTTTTCATTTTTGGTTTTTTTTCTACGATTATAAAATATTAAATTATAAATCTGCGTATACGCGAGTCCTAGTATAATATGCTATAAAAGGAAGGGAAGCTCACCATGGAAAGGGGATCATTTTTCTTTGGAGGCATTTTAATGGGAATTCTCTTTCATTTTGTATATATTTTTATTGTATTCATATGATTATACAATAAAATATATAATTTTTTTATTTGTATTTTTTATGAGCTCAATTTTCTTAAGATCTGAATTATTTTTTCATCATATTTAAATACAAATTTCATATTCGATCTAGTTAACTTGAATATTTTAATCCATCTACCACTTTCTTTCTTTGTCTATAAAAAAGAGCTTGTTCCCTAAACTTATTTTCGAAACTAAACAATTGATTGCAAATCTTGCATCCAAACAATTGTGATATTGAACACTTTACACCAACAAATACAGAATTATTATCATGTTAACAAATTTGAAAACATGTTACGTGCTTCACATGAAAATTTTATATTTATTTAAATAACTTCACTATTACAAAAAAAGTCCACATACCAAAAACGAAATGTATTATGGGAAAATTGGCTAAATAACCCCAAAAAAATCATATTTAAAATCTAATCAAAACCCCATGTATGGCACAATCCTAGCCACTAATTTTAAAAATTTTGGTTTGTTTTTATATATATATATATTTTTTTTTTGCTATCCACCAAATTAACTCACGTATTATTATGTCTATTTTCGTATTTTTATCAATCTACGTCTAACTACTCACAATTATATCAATCATGTATCATCAATTTAATATATATAGCTTACAATTTCATGAACTTATTGATTTCGCTTCTTACTGTTACAACTTTATTATAAGATATACCATCAGATTTATAATCGACACACTGTTACTGAAGGAAAGTCTCATATCGGTAGTTTGAGAAATAATGCAGTAATATATAAAATGTAAGAACCAATCTACTTATCGCCAATTGGTTTTGAGTTGGAACCCCATGATAAGTCCAAATTTAACATGGTATCAGAGCCACCCGATTGTTGGACCATCCCATAGATGTTGTTTCCACAATTATCAACGCTTTAGATGTTCATGCCTGAGCGTGAGGGGGTGTTAATGAAAGAAAGTCTAACATCGGTAGTTGGAGAAATAATGTAGTAATATATAAAAAATAAAGACCAATCCACTCATCTAAACGGTAAAGGCCAATTCACTCAACACTAAAAAAATTATAATTTATAAAGTGGTTTTTTATAGTGCACACAAAAAATAAAAAGTTTAGTATTACTGTTTTGTTTCACACATTTTTAGGAGCCGATAGTCTATCTTTTATGCAAGCTGAAAAACAATTTAGAAACCCTAATTTCCTATTTCATTAATCAAAACATGTCACACTCTAATCATCACCTAGAGATTGTAAAAAATCAAATCGATTTTGTGTGAGCAACGTCTTCTTCCTTTGTGTTGCAAATGTAACGGCCTTCCTCCATCGTGTCTCTTCACGTGTTATAGAGCGACTGATCTCACGCTCCTCATTTGTCCAAGTGTTTGCCTGTCGAACCTTGCATCAAATATTGTTTTCCTCATTTTGATATATTTGAGATTTATCGAGGCCCAATCTCATCTCTTCTCCATTATGAAAATTTTAACTTACTTAAAAAAAAAACAAAAAACAATAACAAAACACGAGATTTAAGTCGTAAAATATCTTGATCTAGGTGAAACAAAAAAATCGTGTGATTAAATATAAGGGAAAATTTGGTAGATAATACAAAAAAAAATTATAATTTGCTAACTAACCAAAAACAATCCATGTGGCACAATCCTATCCTTTAGTTTTAGGCTTTTTGTTAGTTTAAAATATTTTTTTTTTTGTATCCCCTAAATTAACCCTAAATATAAAATCCCAAGAACAAAGACAAAGTTTGTTCCTTTCATGTCGACCTCTTATCTATGAAGATGGAAAAATTACGAATATTCAAATAAAAATCTGAACATGTAGAGCCCATGTACATATACACATATACATTCGTGTGTTTGTTTATGGGCCTTAAAGAGAGAAGAAATGGATTGGCCTACGACAATCATCTCCCGAAGAATCTGTAATCTTTTGATTTTCGTTGTCCAATTAAATCACAAAAACTCCTACTTGCATTCGGATAATCAAGAAGAAACCATCAGAGAACAACAGTCGGCGATGAAACCCGACCAGCGGAGACGCAGAAACCGAGCCTTATCTTCTTCTTCTTCTTCCCCACCAAAGACCCGACCCGGATTCTCTTCCGGGTCACCCAACCGGACTTCCGGTGAAGCCCGCGGCGGAAAGTTGACAACTTCGGCCACTTTACTCGACAGAGAGGAGACGGGTCTCTTTCCCGGGTCCGGTTACGATGACCCGAATCCGGAGCCGAGGAGCTTTCCTTACAGCGTGAAGCAGCAATGCTGGGAAAAGGCGGAGAAGATTAAAGGGAGAGATCCTGAGCGTTGGCGGAGAGATCATTTAGGGAACATTGTGTTTAGGAAGCTCGTAGGTTGTCCTGGATGCTTGTGCCATGATTATGATCACATTGTTCCTTATTCCAAGGTTTGTCTTTCTCTTCTGTTCCATTACTACTACTCTCACTTCATGACACTGTGTGTTGCCGATGGATTATGGTTGTTTAGGGTTTATGACTGAGCTGAAACTTCATGAATTTTAGGCTCTTTGGCTTTAAAATGTATAGGGAAATTTGGTGTAGGAACTTGATGGCTTTAAAACCAGGAATGTGTTTGCTCATTGTGTTATTGAGCTTTTGAATTCGAGGTTTTGTATGGTTTCAATATTACTGTCATACATTACTGATTTGGGGATATGGGAGATAAGGGAAATGGGTTCTCTTGTGCTCTCATAGTGGTGACAGAGCAAAGTTTAAAGTCAAAACGCTCGAAGATGCGAGTTAAGGACTAACAATTATTATATATTCCTGGTTTGGGTTTTAGAATCTAGTCCGGTCAGATTCCTTGTCACAATCAATCATAGAACTTGCTCGTTATCCTCCACCAAGTTAGTTGAAGAATGAGATGAAGGGTATTATTGTTTTTCAGCATGGTCTAATGGGAGCTATTATTGATCTAAGGAGATGTGTACATAACACTCGTTTGATGAAACGTACTAGAGTTCTTGTATCTATATGGTTTTTTGGTAGGATTTCACATTTATACTTTGATTCTACAGTGAAGGATTGCAGATTACAGATAAGTTATAACCAACAATAGAAGAGCTCATGAAACCTCTCAGAAGGGAAAAATATTGTCTAAAAAATCCTTTTATACTTTTATTACTGTTATGTTTCCTGCTTTCATTTTGATTGATCTAGTTGTAACCCTATTGAGAATAAAAGGATGTCCTATATGGTTTGTATTGATGATGCATCTATATTTATTTTTCATAGTAAATAGAGTATGATACGCAGGAGGAAGATATCATCATCTACATGAAACATTAGTCATCTAGCGCTCATGCTTCTTCTAAAGTAAGAATTTCTTTTCCAATTTTATAGGGTGGCAAGAGCACTCTGGAAAACTGTCAGGTTCTGCAGGTACGCAACTTACTCGTGAGAAAATTTAAACTAACTTATAACTACCATTTAAGTTTTTTGATGTCTACTAATCTATGTTTTAACCAACTTATAGTTACATTTAAGGTTTATTGATGTCTACTACAATATCTATGTTTATAGTTACTATTCTCACTTTATTCGGCTTATGACCGGTTTTTGTTTCGGTAAAGGCTTCTCTTAGACGACCCATTTCCTGCAAAACACTCGCAAATTCTCTTTGGGTTTACTTATAAACTTCAAACCAACCATACCCTTTTAGGCTTTTTGCTTCTTTCTCTTCCTTTAAAGCAGTAGGGCAAAGCTCTTGGGTCATTGAGTATGTTTTGTTTCTATGTTGCAGGCAAAGGTAAACCGATCAAAGGGAAATAAAACCGATATTTCCAGAGCCGAGCTTATCCAGAGGAGTTCCTACTGCCGAGTTGCTGGTAAATTTCGGAGTATCCTTCAATCTCCTCTATAAAACAAATCTATAACTGAGTTTTGATGCACAAATATGAGGGATTGTTTTAAATTCAATCTTTATACAGTGACGATTGTAAATACCGGTACCGTACTTCAAGTGGGCGATGGCATCGCTCGTATTTAGTGAATTTATATGCATGCGCTATTTTATTTGAGCCTGCTTAGCTCTCCTAAACTGTTCTTTGCAAATATCTTGCAGGCCGGGATATGGACCTCATTGAGCTAACAGCTTATGGGAATGTACAACGCGCGCCTGAGTCTAGTGGATGCAGGATTCAATGATCCGATCATTGTTATCAGTTATAACGACATCAAATAAAAATTTGAAATTTTTTATTTCTTCTTGGGGTAATCTATTGATGGAAATGAAAAAGGAAGAGGTTCTGAGTATTTTACTTGGACAAGAATCTGTAAATTTTGTCAGTTCTTATCTGAGTTACTTGTGTAGTCGTTATCTATTTAGTTCTACTCTTTTAATGTATTTTTCACATAGAAAATATGTCTTCTACTTTGTAATTTTGTCCAATTTTTTAACTTATATTGCTACATCCATGATCAAATATTCAAATGGAAATGTGAAAAGTAGCTTTGTTTCTTCACAGACTCTCTTTTTATCTTTAACGGAAGCTTTTTTAGGTTTTTTCTTCTAGAAACATACTTTTTCTCCCTTTCTTTTCATTTCTTTAGAAAATAAATTCGATTTTTCTTTTTCCGAAAGGGAAATATTCTTTTTTTTTTTGGGGAAAATAGTGAATTCTGAAAACTTTAGGTTAAACAAAAAACTTTACCGAGAAAGATAAGTAATTACATGTCACTTTTTACCTGAAACATTAAAAAATAAAGAAATAATACAAAAGTCTAAAAAAGACATATCTTTTATTACCTTTTTTAGCTTATCTTTTGGAGGCGTGTCAGAAGTTGTTTACACGTGTCAAAATCGTAGAAGATGCCTTCCTTTGTGGGAAAGTCGTTTGTTTTGTCCTTTGTGGGAAATCTACTCACCAATGTTTTTTTTTCTCTTTCTTGGCACTCAGCCACTCATTCTCTCGCTGGATTTTTTATTTTTTATTTTATTGTTGCTAAAATAAAATCCAATTACATTTTAGATAATAGTGAATTTTGTGGGAAGATTATTTGGTACACCAAGTCACCAACTTATGGTAAGTCCAAACCTCGTGGCAAGAGTTATTCTCATATTTTTTTGGTACACGTATAAATGATTAAACCAAGCGGGTCAGTTAAATGGGTTTAAAGTTCTTTAACAAAAAATGTTTTTAGGTTAAAAGTAGGGAAATTTGGCTCAATAGCCCAATTTTTTTTAATAATTAGCTGAGTAACCATATCAAAGCATGGATGGTTAGGATATGAGGTAAACAATCTACAATATTTTATCTATTTTATTTTCAAGTATTCACGTACATTCTTTTTTTTTTCTCTCTTTTTTGTTGAAATTTTTTCCATCCTTTCTTCGTATTATTTGCTATTAACTTTTTTACACAAACTTATTTACTCTTGCAATTCTAGTAAAAAAATCTATATTTTTCGAATATATTACGATTTGAATTTTTTAAAACGGACAACGATTACTCGAAACAAATACGTAACTAAGTAAAAAAGTACGTCAGTCTATATAGAATAGTCAGACTCACACATATTATATATAGGCGTACTTATGTTTCATATAGAAACCATAAAATAGACTAACTCTTTCAAAATCAAGAAAATACATCATTTTCGGGTTTTTAATTTATTTAAAAAGTGTAAAAATAACTTTTTGGGTTAGGGTTTAACATTTTGGATTTAGAATTTAGTATTTTGGATTTAACGCTTAGTTATGTATAAGTTATGGTGAACTGAAAAAAAATAGTATTCACGCGATTCTATATAGAATAGACTGACGCGATAACTATATAAAAATGATTACTTGTTCTTCATTAAAACATTATTCACTATTTTACAAAATCTATGGTTGTTTTTCAAAATTCAAACTATGTCAGATGCGAAAAATATATGAGTTTTTAGTATGATCATGAGATTTTAATCAATTTATATTAATATATTAAATTAAAATAAAATAAAATAAGATAAATTATTTTATTCTACATAAAACAAAATGAAATAGAATATAAAACAAAAAATAGAACATGTTTGTCAATAATGGAGGAGCATTTTCGTCTATGCAGCATTGAATTGGTTAATTGACTATATTTTTTATTTTCAACATCAATATGGTTATCTTTCAAATTAACCCTTAAAAACAAATATTGCATTGCACTACTTCGACCACAAACAACCAATTGACATGTTTGACTAAAAAATTGAACGTATTTTTTAACAAAGAAAAATCTCATATGTAAACTTTAAACTGCAAATGAGAGTATGTATGCATGAATCCGACGTAGATTGTTAAAAAAAAAAACAAATCTATGGAAAATATATATTTAAAAGTGCAATGGCCTTCTTATTTCAAATGCATACATTAAGAGATGGTTTTTTTTTTAAATGATAGTGGAGGGTTGACTCCCACTTCCAATCCTTGGCGTGGTTTTACTTTGATCATCAAAAGTCAACTCTATTATCAAACTAACGGAATGCTTTTAGTTTACAACTAGCTTGAGTTATGCTTGTAAAGAAACCAAGATGCATCATATCTTCATTTTCTTATGTTTTCTAAATTTTATCATATCATAGTTAAGGTTAGCTAGCCAAACAAAGTAGTTAACTCAATGGGGTAACCAATAAAATAGAGCCTTTAACAATTAGATGATAAATAAATTAAATAAAAGGCGAAAATAGTTTAGAAGATTAATTAGGCCTAATTTTAGTTAATTGTTTTTCTATGATTTGAAAGACTTCCATTTTTATATATAAAAGAAACCAAAGTTTATTTTCCTTTGCCTCTTAATAATTTATTTATGGGTCTAAACATCTTAACGACGTTGTTGTCTCATATTCGGAATCATTTGGGAAAAAATCAAATACATGTTTTCTATCTTCTATTGATTTTCCAAACTCTCTAAAGAAAAAGAAGGTAGGCCCAATATATGCGTCTTCAATTATAGTGGTGCGTTTGCGGTTGAAACGCGTTTGGCATTAGTCAATGTTTTGGTGGGACATTTCTTTTTCCAAATTTTAGAAAAGGCGTTCGGGTGATTAAAAAAAAAAAAGAAGAAAAATCTGAATACATAATTTATTTTAAAATTTTCATAAGAAAGTTAATCTTAATGCAAGGTAGGGAAAAAAACATGAAAAAGGAACAAAATTGCTTTGCCACAAAATGGAGAAAAAGGCAGAAAAGAAAGTATTATTCAAAAAGGAAAAAAAAAGCTACTTGACATACTTTTTACTTGTAACTTGTAAGAATGATAATAATATTGCCGTTATAAGAAAAAGACTGATAAATAATATTGTGTGCCATGGTATTTAGTATTTAAACAGAAATAAATAAAATAAAATATACGTGTGGCTAATAATTGTTTTGGCAATCTAAAATATCTAAGTTGCTTTCGAAGACACAGACCAAATAATTAAGTAAAAATCGTAAAAAACATATAGTGACCCATCCTTTTCAGTTTAAATATCCAAAATATAAAAAGGATTCAAATAAAAGAAACTTTTTCAACACATTAAATTCTGATTGTCTCTACGTGGAATGGGCCGTCCGATCTTTTTCATATATATATTTTTTGCATCTAAAATCTTAAGGGACTCATATTTTCTTACCAAAAAAAAAAAAAAAAAAAATTCTTACAAAAAAAAAAAGCTTCGAAAAAACCCTCGTTAGGAAAATTTGACATGGCCTTGTCATTTATCCAAGAATTTATTTTCATTTATTTCCCTTTCTTTATTTTTTAGAAAATTTCTTCAAAATATCATATTTTTAAAAAAATATTTATAAACATAACACCACTAATTTAAAATTTCAAAAATAACACAAATTATTATAAGAATTTACTTTTTTATCATAAATAAATTATAAAAAAAAATTAAAATATTATTTTTGACTTCACTTTTTCAACTTAAAGTTTAGATTTCCCTTATTAGGAAGGATTTTGAATCATTTTGTGCTATTTTTGGAAATTTAAAACTAGTGATTATATTTTTAGAACAAAAACTTAAAAATGTAATATTTTTAAGAATCGACAATTTTTATCCATACTAAAAACAATTTAAATTACTAAATGTGCTTCTTTTTAAAAATAAAATTAACTTAATTAATATATATATAATAGCACACTCTTCTCTCTTCTTAGGGTGTCCACCTAAGTAAAATAATTCTTTTACAATAAATTTTATTTGAAATTTTTATTTAATTCATGTTTATGTATAATTATTGTTACTTATAACTATTAAAAATTTAAATTAAATAAAAAACGAAAAAGTAAATAAATGATTAAAAATAGTACACACAAGATTATTTGAGTATTTTGTTATTGTAAATACAAAATTACAACAAAAAATATATTTCATTGAAAATATGTAAAATAAATAAATATATATATATATATGTATAAGAGAAAATGAATAAAAATACATATAAACGACATGAGAAAATCAAAGAAAGAAAGGACTAAATGATGTTAATTATTGAAGCATCATAATTGAGTATCATACGATTGTTAAGAGATCGAAAATCTAAAGAGAAAAAAGATATCGTATTTTACTAAAATGATATTGAACCATCTCATTAAAGATGAGAAAATAAGATGAAAATTTGGAATATGCGATTTTATTTAAAATGTTATTTTGAAATTTCTAGAAATATAAAAAAAATTGAAAGTGTTATAACCATATTTTTTAATATATAAGAAGTATAAAACTTCTACACATAAAAAGTAAAAAATTAATGGTTACATTATTCATAAATTGTACAATAAAATACACCGAAAATAATATATGATCTCTATAGCATATCATATGTAAATATGTAAAAGTGTAGTTTTACCATATGATTCAAGAGAAACACATATTTGATAAATCTACATTTTAATTAAATGCTTTTAATCCAAAAAAAATCTAGAAAAAAAAATTCTTTGGAACTTTAAAAAAAAATTTAAGATTATGTACGTATTATTTTAACAATACTACTATGTGACATCCATTGTTTCAACACTATTATTTTATTAATTTATTATTATTATTATGTGGAAAGTTACTATAATAAATATATATGTATATATATATATATAGTTTATAAAAATAAAATAAAAATATAAAAATAAATAATTAAATCAAATTTTTATTAAATTTAATAAAATTGTAAAATAAAAATTGAGTCATATTCTAATTAATATAATCAGTGGAAATTGAAGGAGACAATTTTAACATCATCCAAATAATCAAATGGCAGGGAACTAATATGCGGCTACAACATATGGCATCGATCAAAAGAAAAAAAAACACACTACATATGGCATCGATAGCTGGAAAAATATGTTTCCACCTTCCGTCGTCGAAAATCAAAGTGTTGTGCATATTTGTAACTAAGAAAGCAGTATCATTGATGTCCAACTTTTTTTCTTGATCTGGTTAACAAGGATTGTAACTTTTTTTTTTTTTTTTTTTAACATCGGATGATAACAAACCGACCCATTAGCCTAATTCTACATTAATAGGAGAGGAGACTCGATTCCGAATGTGATGGTGCATATTAAATGAACTTATAAATGTCACTATACTATTATCACTTCACAAAAATTGTAATTTTGAAAGTTAATAAAAAAACTTTAGTAGGAAAAAGATTAATTAATAAATAATATATTTCAAATTATTTCATAGATTGCGTAAAAATATTCTTTTAATAGAATACGAATACAAACATAATCCAGTTCTGTTCAATAGTTAATATTTATTTAAATATATATTAAAATATTATATTATTCGTAAATTATGTTTGAATTTTTTTAAAATGCAACGTTATTTGACTAAGTAAATTATGGTGATCTCAAAACTATAATAATTTAAAACTTTTGTATACGGAAAGATTTAATTTGATTTCCAATAAATATTATAAGTAAAATATATTGAAAATGAAACTATAACATAATGAGAAAGAGTTATTATATTAAGAATTTTTTTTTTATATTTTCTCTCCTCTCTTTGTTACTGTTCTAATCCTAGATCTACTTATTTTCCGTCTCAATGGACGGAGATCCCCTGCTCCAGCCCCCCGCCTCTTCTGCCTAACTCAAACTCTTCTCTGAACATGGATATGTTCCCTCTTCTTTCCTCCTCTCCCTCACCACAGCAATTCCAATTTACTACTACCGCTTGGCCTTCTGCTCCAGTGGCGGTTGCTTCAACTCTTACTACTGCTCCACAAGAGCAGGTTCTTACTATTTCCTCGGTGAATATCCTTGCTCCCCTAAGCATAGATAGCACGAGTTCTGTCGATACCACTATGCAAGATGCTTCTCAGTCTCCTGCAATACCAATAAATGTATTAGCTTATACCATTATGAAAGACACTACTTCTAAGGCAAGGGTTACACCTTTTGAAGAGACTATTAACATTACTAGTAATGCTGGCCTTAATAGCAAGGCTCAAACCACTTCTCCAGTTGATCCTTTGTCCTCAGGTCCAGCTGATCATCTTCCTTCTACTGCTGCTGCTCAACAATCCCAGGATAACATCTCCTCTTGGGCAGCTAAACTTCAGAACTCTATTGACAGAAAGCTCAAAAATCACTATTCTCCTAGTATCTCTCCTCAAGGTGTGCCTAGAGTAAAGATTATTGACTCTGTCTTCCGAAGAGGAGCAGATCTCCATAAAGATTTTGTTCTTGGTGTGTTTATGGGTAAAGCTCCTTCATATGGGCATATCCGATCCAGAGTGTCTTGACACATATTTGGGTCGTGGAATGAAACTTGAGATCCACCTGAGACCTGCAACTAGATCCATGCTAGTTAGAATCCCCAATTCCACTATCAGAAACAAAGTTGTAGAGCAAGAAATTTAGCATATAAGAAACTCCCTCTTTTATGTGGCTCAATGGTCTGCTAATCTTTCTCTGAAACCTCCAACTTTTACTTATATCCCTCTTTAGGTCAATGTAAAAGGTATCCCATTTGACCTCTACACCCAGGAAGGGCTTGGAAGAGTTGCTGACTTATTAGGACTACCTCTGGAGGTAGATGAATTCACTAGGAGGATGGTCAGTCTGGATGTTGCATACTTGAAAGTTAAGGTGGACTGCACTAAGCCTCTCCCCTCCTCTGCTGAAATTGAAAGGGACAATGGTGAGGTTGTCATGCTTTCTATTCAGTACCCTTGGACTCCTCCATTCTGTCTTTGATGTTAAGAGCTTGGTCATCTGGAAACACACTGCCCTAATGCTCATTGGAAGCCAAAGTCTTCTCATAAAAAGGGTGATCAGGATCACCAATCTACTTCTGTTTCTGATCTCCCTGCGGTTGTTGCCTCTGATGGTTATGCTGGTTCTTCTCATGTGCCTGCTTTAGGGGTCCCTGCTCCTGATCCACCGGTACCTCCTATTGTTGCTCAGCCCTCTGTGTCTGCTCCTATGGTTGCTCAGCCCTCTGTGTCTGCTTCAATGGTTATCACTGGATCTATCATTGCCTCTGCTCCTATTATTGGCTCTTCTATTGTGGAAGCACCTGCCTTACCTCTTGTGTTAAGCCCTGCTGGCCTTCTGCTCCCTCAGTTAGATTCTTATGATTTGTCTAAAGAGAAAATCACCCATCTTGTAGCTCTGCCAGCTCACCTCTCTTCGAGGCCTAAACCAGTCAGGTCTTTTAAGAAATCAGCTCCAAGCTCTGTGGGTATTAGCTCTGTGGTTTTGGAATCCAGGCATGTGCCTCCCACCACAAATAATTTTGCTTACCTAGCTCTCCCAGAGCCAGTCACCTCTGAACATGTGCATTCTGATGACCCCTCTAGTCATCAACCACCTGATCTTCTTCACACTACTCCTGCAGTGGGTTCTCTCCTTCCAACAGGAGAGTCCCAAACCTAACATCTTTATGATAGACAACATATTTTTTTGGAATGTCAGAGGTCTTAATGAAATGGAAAAGCATCATGCTTTTAGAACCTGGCTTTATACTAATAAGGTATCTTTTGGTGCCATCTTAGAAACTCATGTCAAAGAACCTAACATGAACCTTGTGATGTCTGCTGCTTGTCCTCAGTGGTCATTTGTCTCCAACCATTCAGAAGATGATAATGGTCGAATCATTATGATGTGGAAAGCTCCTCTAGCTGTTACTGTCATGCATAAAACAAAGCAATATGTCACTTGCAAGGTCAGCTACTCTGGGGATAATCCGTTCTACTATACTGCTATCTATGTTGCAAACACCAGTGAGGAAAGAAATGACGTATGGGTTGATCTCCTGAATCTACAGGCTTCTTTGTTGTATGATGACTACCCTTGGATTGTAGGAGGTAATTTTAATGAGACACGGCATCCCTCTGAACACTCTGGTCCTAGTAATAACTCTATTACAGCATCAATGAGGGACTTGAAAGCCTGTTTAGATCAACTTGAAATCAAAGATCTGAGGTATCATGGTCCTCTGTTCACTTGGACTAATAAGCAACCGATGACCCTATTGCTAAGAAGTTGGATAGAGTTCTTGTAAATGAAAAGTGGATCTCAACTTACCCTCAGAGTATTGCTAAGTTCTTCGCTCTAGAAATATCTGCCCATGCTCCAGCTTGTATTACTTTGGATTCTCCTCTTCCACTTACTAGAACTAGGCCCTTCAAGTTTCTTAACTTTTTTACAGGCCATCCAGACTTCTTTCCTCTGATGATGAACTATTGGACCTGCACTCACAAGAGTCAGCACTCTTTATTCTCCTTGATTGCTAAGCAGAAGCAAATTAAGTTGGCCTTAAGGACACTGCATAAAGAAAACTACTCTGACATTCAAAAGAGAGTGCTTGAGGCTAAAATGATTTTTACTTTAGCTCAGACTGCATCTTTGTTGCAACCTACTTCCATCAACTTCCAACGAGAAAGAGAAAGCCTTGATATTCTTTCTAATATAAGGCATGTGGAGGAGGAATACTTCAAGGAAAAATCCATGATCAATTGGTTGAAAACAGGAGACCTGAATACTGCTTATTTTTTCAAAGTTGCAATGGCCAGAAATACCTTTAATACTATTTGTTGCTTAAAAGGGTTAGATGGCTATGAGGCTACCTCCCCATCAGAAATGGGTACATTGGCTACTAACCATTTCCAAAGTATTCTTGGGCCTACTACAATTCCTATGGGTGGTAGTTCCCAGCCTACTACCATCTCTTTTACTGGCTCAATATGCCCTCAAGATGCTGTTGCCCTTCTGTCTAGGATTCCTTCATCTGATGAGATCACTAGGACATTGTTTAAACTAAATCCTAACAAGAGCCCTGGCCCTGATGGTCTGACTTCTGGTTTCTACAAATCAGTTTGGCCTGTGTTAGGTGATGATGTTATCAACTCTGTTAGCAGGTTCTTCTACAATCCCTTTATGCCTAATGCTACTAATTATACAATTCTTACATTGGTCCCAAATTTTCCAGGAGCTTCAATTATCAAAGACTACAAGGCTATTTCTTGCTGTAACACTATCTACAAGGTTATTTCTAAGTTTTTGGTGGCAAAACTCAAACCAATCCTTACTGGGATCATTCTTCCGAATCAAACAGCTTTCATTAAAGGGAGGCAACTACTTGAGTTTACATACTTGCCTCAGAGATAGTAAATGGCTATCATAAGAATAAGGGCCCTAAGAGAATTACCATGAAGGTGGACATTGCTAAAGCTTTTGATTATGTGAGATGGGATTCTATTTTGAACTGCTTAAGAGTTATACAACTTCTGGATATCTACATCAACTGGGTTGCAAGATGCCTAACTACTACTTCATTCTCTGTTGGTATTAACGGGAATCTACATGGCTATTTCGAAGGAACTAGATGGCTTAGACAGGGAGACCTTATCTCTCCATATCTATTTGGCCTAGTTATGAATGTTTTATCTCATATGTTGAATGATGCAGCAGCACAAGGAAAATTTAACTATCATCCTAAGTGTGAAGGGCCAAGTTTTACTCACCTTTGCTTTGCATATGACATGCTCATATTCTTTGATGGTTCTCCTTCTTTTGTACAAGGAATTTTGTCAGTCCTGCATGAGTTCAATCAGCTGTTTGGTCTTGCTATCAGTGTGGAAAAGTCATGCTTCTTCTCCTCTGGTATGACTGATGTGGTAACTGAACATTTGGCTTCTCTGTTTGGTATCCCTCATGTTGCAAGAATAGCTTGGGAGACTGTTATTACTCCTATTGAGGAAGGTGGTCTTGGAATTAAAAAATATCTTGGTCTAGCCATTAAGCTCCTCTGGTTCCTTCTCTTCAAGACTGAATCAATATGGGTTGCATGGATACATCAGAATGTAATCAAAGATCATATCTTTTGGGAATTGAAGCAGAACAGAGTCATACTTGGGTTCTCAAATTTTTTTTAAAGGTTAGGGATTTGGCTTACCAGTGGGTTAACCTTGTTCCTGGGAATGGTCGTAAGTGCAAGTTCTGGATTGATCCTTGGTGCCCTTATGCTCTGTTAATCGACTGCATTGGTCCCAATGGTCCCTGCCAAACAGGAATCACCTACTCAGCTTCACTAGCTTTATTGTGGCGAAGGGGAATGTGGAATCTTCCTTCTGCTAGGACTCCTCGATTTGAGAACCTCCTAATCCATCTAACCAATGTCAGCCTATCCTAAACAAGTGATACATTAGAATGGAGAATTGATGGATTGGGATAGTTTTACTCAATCGCTGCCCAACTCGTGATAGACTAGTCACTTGGGGTTTGATTACTGACCCTCAGTGTCTTCTCTGCAACTAGGGAATTGAATCTCGTAATCATCTGTACTTCGAATGCCACTTCTTTGATGCAGTTTGGTCATCTCTGGCTTCAAGGCTTCGCTTCCATCTACATGTGATTGACGGGGATTCAACTACAGAGGCACTCATAACTTTCTCAGGACCGAAGCACCTCCGTTATCTTACCCTACTAGCTTGGCAAGCTCCTATCTACGAGATCTACCAGATGCTCTTCTTATCCAGATTGATTCCATCATCAGAACTCGAATCGCCTCTTTTCATGATATGAATCCGCATGGAGCAACGAAAATTCTTCAATTATGGATCAGCCTAGGGTAACTAGATATGTCGCTTCACTGTCTCTCGTTTCTTCATTAGAGTTGAGGTGTGACCTAGTTTGTTACTACATATGACCTCCAGTGTGGGCTTTCCTTCTTTTGGGCCACAATGTGGGCTTTCTTACTATAAAGCTCCTGTGTGGGCTATACTATAAAGTTTTTTTGGGTTGTTCGAATTTGAGCTTATTTTCTAAGGTTGGTTTACTGTAATATTCATGAGCACTTGCCTCATTTAAATTAATGCAATCAAAGTTTCAAAAAAAAAAAAAAACTATAACATAATGATTTCAAATACATATAAATTCATGATGATTTTAAAGTCCACACGCATTATTCTTATAAATTCAAAATAATAAAACAACTTTTTTGTCTCATCAATTATAAAACAATTTAAATGTTAAAATTGTAAGCATCAATATAAATAAAAACGGAAAAACATCTATTACGGTTTTGAATGAGGACGGTTCACACTTGACAGTAATAAAATTCTATATTTTTATATATATATATATATATATACATTTTTGTTACTATCTACACAATCCATTCATATTCTATTCCACATCAAACAGTCACAATTCTAAGCTTTTTAAGATTTTGAAAATTAATTATTATTCAAAATGATCCAAAGTTTAGTGGGAATTAGAATTAAAAATTTCAACCACTAACAAGACGAATCATTATATTACAATCAATTTGCATCATATTATTCGTTTTTTTCTTCACTATTTTATTTTTGAGTATTTTTCGTTTTGGAACTGTTCATAAGATAAGAAGTGTCGGCTGAAATGCCAACGCAACAACGGTCACCGTCAACTTTTTACCATTAATGCTCTTCCAACATTTTTGATAAGAAAGCAAGGAAAAAAGCCAAAAAGAAAGAAAAGTAAATTAATAGTGTACACTAAAAAACATCTGTATGGATTTACTTTGTACTGAGAGGCTAAAGGGATAAGGTCACGAGGAAGAAGAAAAGAGTTGATTCTCAAAACCTCAAAATCATTCTCCAATATCTATACATGCAATCATACATATATACATGTACACATATATATTATATATATAAAACTCTAAATCCGTTCATGGAAATTAAGTGATCTTGATAGGGCAGCAGGGTTAGCAGAAAGAAGAGGGGAGTTGTCGGCTTTATCATTGTTATTCGTCTTCTGATCAAACCCTTTGAACATACCGCCTTTGCTCATCCCCTCGTTCTTGATTCCTAATGTTGTCCATATCGAGCTCTTTGCTGCTTCGTTAGGATCGTCTATTCTCAATGTTTTCGGGACTAGAACGCATCCGTTCCTCTGTTTCCGCTCTGTCTCATTGTCCCTTCTCGCGGATTCTTCATCTCTCGAGTGCTTGCCGAGAGTGGGAGAGTTTGGACTTGAACCCTTTTGGCTCATAGGCGATGAGGATTGATGCGGTGATAGCATTGGGATCGTCCAGTAAGGGTAAAACGGCATTGGATACCCTGGAGGCGGGTAAAAACCTGGTGGAGGCATCGCCGGATTCCACGTGTAAGGCCATGGAACACCCGGGATGCAAGCATAACCATTCATGTTGTTGTTATTGTTGTTCATTTGTCGTTCAACAACTCTGCAGCTTTGTGCTCTTGATTCATCCACTGAGTGATTGTTAGAGGTGGTCACAGAAGAGCCGCTTGAGCAATCGTCTCCATTCTCTACCCGAGCCACCAGCCGCTGATCCGCTAACCCGTGAAACCCGTTTCTAGCTCCGTTTGAGACTTTCTGGTCCCCTTGTAGCTTCATCACGGGTGTCATGGGAGCAGCGTGCTGTTGATGAGCTTCCAGGCCAAAACTGAGGACCCGGGTGTTTGCCTGCAAGCCCGGATCGAGCCTTGCAGCTTCAAGAGCCTCGGAAATGGTGATGTGGCGGTAATGAGAGGAGGAGCTTTTGTTCTTGCGGCGTCCTGCCCCCACGGGTACATTCCTCATGGTCCCTCCGGCTGTCCAGTATCTCTGACAGGCCTTGCAGAAATGGCGAGGCTGGTTTATGTTGTAATTGTTGTAATAACAAAACTTGGTGTCCATGCTTTTGCATCTCGGACATGGCAGAATCTTAGTTGGTTTCTTCAGGACGGGTTTACCGTCAGGTGTTAGCTGATTATTATCCTCAGGCGAGTCGCTGCTCTCTATCTGATCGGTTGATGTCGTCTCCTCTTTGTCCCCGGTCTCGGGTTTGGAGTCATGCGAATTGTTTAGACTGTTGCTCTTCTTCTTCTCTCGAGTTACCTGAGAGAGGCAATAAACATTTAATTAAGAACACTTGCAAATTGCAATGGACCAATGAATAAACAAATTCTGAGTCTTTGAAGAAAGTTCTAGAGGAAGAAATCAAACAATTATTCTTAAATCATCAAAACCCAGAATCTCTAAAGACTCTAATCACTGTTTTCCATGACTTGCTATAAACAAAAAAGAGAGAGAAACTGGTAGTGTTTTTTTATTAGTAAACCAATGACAAAAACAAGATCGGAACTTTGTTTTTAGATTCGTTCATGAAAACTCATCTAGATCCAAGATTAGCAAAGAGTTCGAAACAGAGGATTCTGAGTGTCCGAGTCAAAAGTTGTATAAAAGGGTACAAAGAGTTAGTTCTCTGTTGTGATTAAAGTTTCTGAGATTTATAGAGACAAAACAGATTTTAACCATTTGTGGATTCAGAGATTGAAAACTACTAATTGACTCACATAAAATTTTAAATGGGTCACATTTAAAATCCACTATTCACAGGAAATCACTTTTCTCGATCCGTAAATGAAAACAGAGCAGAATCAATCAGTACCTTCTCAGCTGATTTATCATCTCCGCCGCTCCACTCGTCTTCCTCCTCCTCCTCCGCCGGAAAAGGGATTTTCATCCCGAATAGCTTAATAGTTGGATCTCTACTTTCCATCATCATTTTTTCTTTCTCGATAAACAAAAACAGAAGCGAGGAAGCTCGTGCGGTCTCTGTTTCCTTTTCTCACTCTCTGATTTTTTTTGTTTATATAAAAATAATTTTTGTTTTCGGGGGATTTTGGATTGTTGGAATTAGGGATTTAGATCCGTATAAAAGAGAAGGGGGGTACCACGTCAGCATCACCATTCAATTCTCAGCCACAAGTTTATGTGGCCTCCGATATTTTCCTTTTTGCCTCATTAATACCGGGTCGGGTTGTCGGGTTTTAATTATAATTATAACAAAATGAACAAAAAATATTCCAAGTGACAAAAAAATACAAGGTCAACCTCTATCTAAAAAACTGCAAAAAAAAAAAAATTATGGTTTTAAATATGATGTGAATTTATTTTGTAATTATTTAGATCTAGATTGATATTGCATTTTTTGTCACTTGAAAGTTTATTTTGCAACTTTTTTAGATCGAGATTGATCTTGTATTTTGTGGTCATTTGAAGGTTTTTTTTTTGCATTTTTCCCTAATAATAATAATTCGTCCCTTTTTTCTTCTTCTTCAACTGTGCAACAATTAATTTTTCTCCTGGTGTATGCCATTTATTCTGTTCGTCAGTCTTCTCTTTGATGCTAACTCATTTGCTCAGCCCGTCGCCTCGCAATCTTGACATAGTGATCTTTGTGTGTTATTGACACTAACCTCACCCTCTCAACAGTACCTCCAAGGGCATATTCCAAAGCCTTTTTAATTATCTTCACATCAACTCTATTTTTAACGTGTCTCCCGAATTAAAAAAAACTTGCATTTTTTAAGAATCTCACATCTGATAGTTTTGGAGAGGCTATTGATACGAAACGTAGGAGTATTGCCAATGCCGTCAACGAGCCCATTTTTCGTACTCCTCTTTTTCTTCTTGTCGGAGAGGCAAAAAAAAACTCAGATAATAGTAAGAAGAAAACATTACTATCGCCGCCGCTGCTACAACAATGCCAATTATTTTAAGAGGCGCCCTTGAAGCAGATCTCAACTTTCTCTATTTCGTTCCTTTATGTGTATTATTCGCATATAATCCTTTTTTGTTCTCTTAATTTTTTTTTAAATAACAATTTTCTTAATTTTTTTTAGTTCTCTTAATTTTTGTCGCACATTTATTCGACAATTCAAAGGTATATAATAATGAAATTTATGCTATGCTATTAGCATAATGCTAATGCTTACTTCTTTTTTTGGGTTAAAATATGCTTATGCTAATGCTTACTCGATTTTTTTTTAGTTTAGTATTTTTTTTTTGCTATGCTAATGCTTGTTGTATTCCATTCGCCATACTTTAAGAACTCTTCACGATTATTGTCATTCCAAATTATTACTATCCAGAGAAAATATAATTTTGTAATTGACTAATTTTTAATTTATTTATTAAAATAGTTATACATAAATTTTTAAAATAAAGTAACATTATAAATATAAGAAGAAAAAAACATAAGCATGTAATTACTATTGCCTTTGATATTTCAATTTTGATACTAATACTTTTGAACTTTTTGGTTTGATTTTAATTTTTTTCAAGAATGGTAAGTGTGAGTAATAAGAAGATATATTATCTCAGATTTATTTTCTTTGCAACGGATAATCCTCTACCAGCAAATATTTGTTTTCTAATCTCAAAACACATATACGAAAATGTTTTAGCCATTGCTGTTAATTAGGGAACTGACATCCAATGCTATTCGACATGGAAAAAACCTTTCCAAGAGCTTTTTGCCGAGGTAACTTCTTCCGATTAATATAAGTTCACTAAACCGTTGATTATTTCATGTAACTCATTTTATGTAATTCATTTCAGTTTCATGGAGAAAACGTACCAGCCATTGCGCAAACCGCATAGTAAGTTTCTATCTTTATCGTATGAAAACAAAATGGTATTTGTACTGTGGCAGCATATAAACTCATTTTGGGTGTTTGTTTTGCAGGGTAGCAGCTAAAAAGTCTAAGAATTGAGAAAATACGGATTTTCAATGAAAAAAGTTTACTCGGTAGTGAAAGATTTTACGTTTTAGCTGGATTATAGGCGAATTGGAAGCGAAATTATCTATAAAATTCAATATATTATCATTCTTTTGAAGCATTTTGTTGTAGATTCAATGTGGTAAATTGTCGAACTATGAGATTTATGAACATTAGTATTGTTAAATCGCATTATGGATCCTTTTTATGCTGGTAAACCGCATAATATCAAAGTTTGGACAAAAAAAATCTAAATACATATATTTTTTTGTTGAAATCTAAATACATATATTTTAATGTTAAAATCTAGTATAAAATCTAAATACATAAAAAGAAACCCGGATAACAAAAAAAAAAAACAACAATTATAATCAATGAATTTTTTTAAAATATTAGGTCAGGTCCGATCATTTTTTAAAACTAAAAGAAACAAAGAGCTCTAAAATCGAAAACATACTTTTAACAAGATGAAATAGAGGTTGATTAGGATTCTCAAAAAATTCCATTTTAAAAGCTTTGTTGTGATGCAAGTTTTATACAAAATTTATAACATCACAATCTCATATTGATCAGATAGATGTTGTCCTAATTCACAAATATGACTTTTTGTACGATTTGTTTCGAAATAGATTATCTGAAATTTTAATTTAAGTTTATACCAAAATTTTAATTTAAGTCCTTGCACATGATTAGATAAAGAGATTTATGGATGTACGTTTGGATAAGGAAAAGCAAAGGAAGGTTGGGTTCAATGACGTGTCAGCCAATCATTGGCTGTCAACAAAAAGTTCTTAGGTCTCTGCGTTTTGGTTTGGAGGATCTAAATCAAAGTCTGCCTTTTGCCACGTCGGATTCTGTAGTGGGCCCCTGTCACATCTGCTCATTGATTTCAACAAAAGATGCATGTCTTTCTCTTGGTCCGTCTAATCGCCACCCTCCACGTATTCCACTGTGATCGCATCCTAGCAAGATTTTTTACTTTTGCACTCGCTGATTTTTTTTTGTTTTTTAATAGTGTATTTATCTTAGCTTTTTGTTTTAGAGAAATCGGTTTGTATAACCATAAAAGATTTTATAATTTGATAAATAATCATCTAATAACAATGGTTATAAAGTAGTGTCTTTTTTTTTTTTGCTTTTAATTGGTTCAACATAGGAATCTATTTCAACTTGGAAACTCTGTAGATATATTTGAAAAACTATTTAGATTTAAATACGAGCATAATTATATGAAAAGAAGAGAAATATCAGACGTGTTTGCTCAGTTTATTATCAATATGTTTTTTTTTTTTTTAACTTAATCAATATGTTTTCTTATCTGTATAATATATCAGTTGGTTAAAAGATTGTGGACCTAAACTCATATTTCTTATCATAACAAAGAAAATAACATGAAATATGTTTTTTTTTTCCAAATGAAGTTTGAAAAACAAACCATTTGTTTACCATATATACTGCTGATGTTTGGTCATTTGTACTTCTCCTATTTAGCGTTGTTAAAATAGAATTTTTGATTAATTAAACAAAAAATTATCTTGCGCTTTTGAAATAGGATTTTTATTTATAAAAAAAAGAAGAAGAATTTTTAAACAATAATTTATGTGAAGATAAGTCATCTTTGTGTGTAAGCCTTGCCTTTTTACACTGCACGGCTGGCAAGATGTGACGCTGCGCCCCCTTGGGAGCTACATTAAAAACAACATTTTTTTTCTTTCTATTTAGTTTTTTTTTTTTTGCTTAATCAGACAATTCTAATGGATTTTTTCGTTTTTCCGACGACAAAATAATTTGATAACCTCACGGGTCGCAGTTTTCTTTTCAGAATCAATATATTAAAAGTAAAATAGGATTTCTCCAATAATAACACAAGTTTTTTCATCAATTGTGAGACTAACATGTGGACTAACTCAGTTTATGTATGTTTTTAACCATACAGTCTTATAGTTTCATGTGGACATTGCGAATTTAACAGATTTGCATATTTCTTGGTATTTCTTACATATATAAAAAAAAACCTATTAAATGTAACATTTATTTATAGTATAAATTTAATCCTTCACTACAAATACATGGGACAATTAATAAAAAAAACAAACACGAGAAACCATAACCTCTTTCAAAAGCTAGAGATGGGGTTAAAACCCTAATTTTCTACTTGGTTACTCTACCTATTGTGTAGTTTCGGCGGAGGAGAAAATGAAGGGGCTCCAAAGGTTTTAAACATGTAGATCAATAGGGCTGGGTAAATTATTCGTTAGATTCGCTCCGATTCGGTATTCGTTTTGATTCGATCCAAAAAATTCGGATATCCGTTATGAATCAAAGTGGAGCAAATAGTAAAATCACAAATACTAATTTTAAAAATCCGAATATCCGCTCCGATCCGTATATGTATATATATAATATTATAGGTTTATAACGTATATTTGCATTTTTAGACTTTTTAAATACATTTTGCGAAATATTTATAGTAAGAATAGGTAGATACTATCTTTTTAATTGAAAATAATTTTTTTGTTCTAAATAAAAAAACACATGTTTCATTTTCCACCATCTTAATTTTCCACTTTTCATTTTTATTTAATTATATTGAATAAAATTAGGTAATTTAATATATTTATTCATTAGTTAGTTTAAATATTATATTAAAACAATTTTTTTTATTTTAAAAATGGTGTTTTTGATTTTTGATTTTTTTTGGTTTAAAACGGATATCGGCGAATATCCGCAAATATCCGAAAAAATCCGGATATCCACAATTTCGGATATCCGAAATTTTCCAGAGCAAAGCAAATCGAAAAATTAGATATCCAACAAAAATAAAACGAATCACAAATACTGCAATTTTTTCGGATATCCACTCTGTGCCCAGTCCTATAAATCAATATTATCGAACATCATCAAATTCCAAACGTTCGATTCCACATTGAGCATATAGTACGCTACCACATATTTTCCTAGAAGCCCATTTAAAAGTCCAAATTTGGGTTCATTTTAAAGATTCAAGCTTACTCTTTAAACGCTCACCGTTTGGTGATTTGGCAAAATAATTTTTTTTTCGCACTAGTCCAGAATATTCTTCCAACTCCAATCGGATATACTTTATACATAACTAAACTCATACATGATCAGATCATCCGACGGAAATGACGTTGTAACATCCATATGATTGTTAAGCAAGAAAGTTCGATTTCAAAATTTTTTTAAAAAAAAAATCCTGACAAAGAAAAAAAAACTAAAGTTATTTCACGCAAAAAAATAATAATAATAATCGAATTATTTGTTTCTACAAAATTTAGTTACATGTAAAATTGTATATTTCAAAAACTCGTTGAGGATGAAACCTATGCGGCGAATCAAAAGGCGATTCAAAAGGCGAAAGAGGAATTCTTTGGTGGCTCTCTTTGTCGTTTAGATCAGTTTGTTTTGTTCTTAACTTTTGGGAATCGTGTAACACCCGTGATCCGCTTTTATATTTTTGGCTCGAGTAGCGGGTGAAGTTTGGATCGATCATGGCTTGGCAAAGCTGAAAAATTACCTAAGGCATAATGGGTCAAGGACATATGGGCTGAAAATTATGTTTGTTATGGATGGGCCGTGGTTGGGTCGTGGATAACAATATTGCCACCAATGGGCCGAGTTTTATTCAAGTTAGGATTGGGCCGTGAACCATGTATTAAGTAGCGGCTGGTTTGGGCTGGTTTAAGTCGGTTTGGTTAAACCGTGAGCCTTCTTCTCCAAGGTTAGGGTTTTGGCCTGTTGTATATATATTTTCGTGAGCCATCAAGAGCACTCTTCTTCTTTTGGCCGTGAGTTATAAACGAGAGCTAAAGGCAGTGAGTTCATCGTTCGTAAGAGCAAACCGTGAGCTAAAGGTTGTAAGTTCATCGTCGGATTTGCGTGATCGTGAGCTAGGGTTTGCGTTTTCTTCAAGTGGATCGTGTGTTCGAGATTCCTAGGTAAGAATCGTGAATCCTTAGTGTTTTTCATCGATCGTTTAGCCTTGATTCAACTCTGATTTTGGTGTGGATTGTCGAAGGGAAGGTTGGCGTGGTTATCTCTCGGCTAGGGTTCGATTATCGTTGGGGTGACTCGCGTGGTGTGGTCGAGTGGATCGTGTGATCGAGTTCTAGGTAAGGATCGATTAAACCCGTGTGCTTTATCGATCGTTAAGCCTTATTTCAGTTCTGATTTTTGTGGTGTTTGGTTCGGCAAAGGTGGAGTTTGGTGTTACGCGTGTATAGGGGTGGGACTATCGCGTGTATCGGGTGAGACTGTCGCGTGAATCGGGTGAGTCTGTCGTGTGTATCGGGTGGGATTATCGAGAAGATCAGGGTAAGGATCGTAAAACCCTTGTGTTCTCCTTGATTGTTCACCTCGTGTGGTTCTGATTTTTGGTGTTTGTTGTCGTACGTACCAGGGTCTGTCGCCGTACGTACCGCGTCTGTTGCCGTACGTACCAGGTGTGTTGCGTACGTACCAGAGTGTGTTGCCGTACGTACCAGGTGTGTTGCGTACGTACTAGGGTGTGTTGCCGTACATACCAGGTGTGTTGCATACGTACCAGGGTGTGTTGCCGTACGTACCAGGTGTGTTGTGTACGTACCAGGGTGTGTTGCCATACGTACCGGGTGTGTTGCCGTATGTACCATGGTGTGTTCACCGTACGTGCCGGGTGTGTTGGCCGTACGTACCAAGTGTGGTTCGGGTAAGGTTTGTTAACCCTAAAAGTTATCGAACGGTTTGTGTTTGAGTTGGTCTTATAATAAGACGTTTGTTTGTTTGTTGTTGGGTGTTTGGATCGTATGGAGTAGGGTGAGCGTACGGATTACTAGGTGATAGCAATCGTACCAAGGTGTTTCCATCGACCATCCGTTTGCTAAGGTGAGTTCGTGACCGTAGCTTGCATCTAGGGTTGTTTGTATGGCTCATGGAGTCTATGTTTGTTTGGTTGTTTGGCAGATACACTTTGGTGTATAGGTATACTTATGTATACAGTTTGGTAGATACACTTCGGTGTATAGGTATACTTTGGTATACGGTTTGAGGTGATAATAGTGTGCACACGTATATCATGATGGTGTTTGATCAACATGGTTTGTTGTACGTTTACGTACGGGTGATTGTTTGAGTTTAATATGTTAATGCTTGAACATGGTGATAATATGTTAATGGTTGAACATGGTGATAATATGTTAATGGTTGAACATGGTGATAATATGTTAATGATTGACTTCGCATATGTTGAAAGATGGTTTGATGTTTGAATGCGATATTGGCTTATGTTATCATATGAATGATGTTTGGATGTTAGCTGGTGAGACGGGATGACCGATCTCACTAAGCAAATTTGTTTGTTTATGCCCCCTTTCATGGTGGAAGGTAATGGAAGTGACTAAGGAGCACGCGAGACAAGGCTGGAAAGGAGAGGATGGATTAGGAAGGGATTTATGTTATGTTAAGCATTCGTTTGTTATTGGTTGGCTTGATTGCATACGTTTGGTGGGTTGATTTTGCTTAAGTTTGGAACATGAATCTCGTTTGCTAAGTGTTAAGTTGTTGAACCACTATCGTTTGTGAACCTCGTTTGAAATTGAAATAAATACTCTGAATTTCTTTTGTGTTAAAGCGTTTGGAGGTTATTTTTTACGCATGTTTGTGAGCCCGCTTAGGTTGTTAGTCTTCCGCTAAGTTGTAATTGAATTTTTTTAATAATGGCCGAAATTTTTACTAAGTAGTTACGGTCATTTGTTTGTGCTCGCTGGTATCTTAACCTCGGGTAGGTTTTCCGGGTTAGGGTGTCACAAGTTGGTATCAGAGCGCGGTTCATTCTATGATTGTTTGTCATTGCATGGGGTTAGTGGGCTGTCTAATCCATCCTTCCAGCGGTCTCGCGGTAAGTCTTGTTGTTTGTAGATGTGTTGCTAAGTTAGTTCATCACTAACTTAGTATATATCATCTGGTTTGGTTTGTAGATGGCTAAAGGTAACGGCAGAAAGGCAAGAAGCACGGCAGCAGCAGTAGCCGCGAGTAAACTGAGAGCAGTGTGGCGAGGAGTTCAGAGCGTGTGGGTGACCGTTAGGGTGATGATCACAATGAGGACGTCCAGAACGTGGAGAACGCGGGTGTCAACGCAGCGAATGCTCAAGCTACAACAGCTGGTTCGACTCGGGAGGAGTTTGGGCTAATGCTGGGTGCACTGACTCAGATCTTGGCGAGGTTGCCACCGGTTGCACCAGCACCTGCAGTCATGGAGGCACCAGTGGGGGTGGAACCACCAGCAGACGTGGTACAACCGGCAGTGGTTCAAGGGGCGGTTGGAGTAGTTCCGTCCTACTTGTCCACGATGGAACACATGGTCAAGTTGGGAACCAAGAAGTTTGAGGGTGGTTCTGATCCGGTTGAGGCCGACGAGTGGAAGTCTAGGATGGAGAGGAACTTTGTCTCCATTCGTTGCCCAGAGGACTACAAGAAGGACATTGCAGTTTACTTCTTGGGTGAGAAGGCCTACGATTGGTGGATGGGTGTATCCGGAAGGATGCCGAACCCTGATTGTTCTTGGGATGTTTTCCGTGGGGAGTTTCGAGCTAAGTATTTCCCACCGGAAGCAGCTGATCGTCTGGAGAGTGAGTTCTTGGAGTTGCGTCAGGGTAGCATGACCATCCGGGAGCTTGAGGTTGAATTCAACAGGTTGTTGAAGTATGGTGGACGACATGTAGAGGGTGAGGATGCTCGTATCCGTTGGTTCATGAGGGCTATACGGATTGATCTCCGTAACCGTGTCCGGATGAGCAACTTTACTACGCTTACCAAGCTAGTGAAGAAGGCAGCAGCTTTGGAGTCCGGGTTGGACGAGGAAGCAAGGCAGCGTAGGGAGGTGAAGCTAACGGTTCAAGCAGCACCGTATGCTAAGAGTGGAAACATTTCGGGGCAGGAACGGAAATGGGACAAGCATAAGGGTGGGGGTAAGGTAACCACTACTCAGAGTGCATGTCCGAAGTGTGGTAAGATACATCCAGGCTTGTGTAGAACGACATCTGGAGGATTCTTCCATTGTGGCAGCACGGGACATAAGATCAGCGAGTGCACGGCTCCGAAGGTGTGCTACCATTATGGCGATCCGGGGTACATTAACCCCAATTGTCCGAAGCTGGTTCAGCAAGGTGGGAGTCACCATCGGCTAAGAGGCAAGCGGTGGGGACAGCCGTGATGCCAAGGGTGTACTCGATCTCGGAGGACGCCATTGATCCCAGTTCGTCGCGTCCGATCTCTGGTTAGGAATCTATCTTTGCCTGGTAAATTTGCGTTTGAGTTGTAGTTTGCGTTTGCGTTTGTGGTGGCAATTGTGTTTGTTGTTTGTCATTTGTTGGTTGAGTCTTAGCATTCTAAATGAATGTGTAGGGACTGTTTGTATGGGCGGATTAGCAACCCATGTGTTGTTCGATTCGGGAGCGACACATTGTTTTGTTAATCCGGAGTTAGTAGGAAAGGGTGGGTTCGTGAAGGAATCGGTGGAGCAGCTGGGAATGGTCCAAGCAGCAGGCGGACAGGTGACGATGACCTACGGAATGGTCATGAATGTCTCGGTGATGATCGATGGGATCGACATGCCGACAGACTTGAGGATTTGTCGTGTCAAGTTCTACGATGTAATTTTGGCATGGATTGGCTCGATAAGTTTAAGGCGCATCTAGACTGTCATCGGAGGCGTGTTTGATTTGAGAAGGGCGATGCGAGAGTTGTGTTTCAAGGGATTCAGACTTCGCCGAGCAGTTTGATCGTGTCAGCTATCCAAGCCGGGCAGTTGATCGAGAAAGGGTGTGAAGGCTATCTGGCTACCATCACCACAGGTGATGAGGGACCGATTGCCGAGTTAGAAGAAATTCCAGTGGTAAGAGATTTCGTGGACGTGTTCGAGTCGTTGACCGGACTACCACCGGCAAGATCAGATCCGTTCACCATAGAGTTAGAGTCTGGTACGGCTCCGATCTCTAAGGCACCGTACAGGATGGCGCCTGCTGAGATGGCCGAGCTTAAGAAGCAGCTCAGCGAGTTAGTGGACAAGGGTTTTGTTCGTCCGAGCAGTTCACCGTGGGGAGCACTGGTGTTGTTCGTTAAGAAGAAAGATGGAAGTTTTTGGCTGTGTATCGATTACCGCGGGTTGAACCGGGTAACCGTGAAGAACAGGTATCCTTTGCCAAGGATTGATGAGTTGTTGGACCAACTCAAGGGTGCTACCTGTTTTTCGAAGATCGATTTGGCTTCGAGTTACCATCAGATTCCGGTAGCCGAGGAGGATGTCCGTAAGACCGCATTTAGGACAAGGTACGGTCATTACAAGTTTGTGGTGATGCCGTTTGGATTGACTAACACACCGGTAGCATTTATGAAACTCATGAACAACGTGTTCAGGGAGTATTTGGACGAATTTGTCATCATTTTCATCGATGACATTCTGGTGTACTCGAGTGACCGGGAAGTACACCGAGCTCATTTGGGGAAGGTGTTGAGCCAGTTGCGGGAACAGAAGTTGTTTGCCAAGTTCAACAAGTGTAGATTTTGGAAGAAGGAGATTGGGTTTTTGGGTCATATCATCTCGAACAAGGGAGTGTCCGTTGACCCAGGAAAGATCAAGGCCATAGAGGAGTGGCTGAGACCACAGAATGCGTCTGAGATAAGGAGTTTTCTCGGATTGGCTGGGTACTACAGAAAGTTCGTGAAAGGATTTGCTAGTACGGCCAAGTCTATGACACAACTAACGGGAAAGAATGTTCCGTTCGTGTGGGCAGCCGAGTGTGAGAAGAGTTTCTTGACACTTAAGAGAATGCTGACCAGTGCACCAGTGTTAGCATTGCCCGAGCTGGGTGAACCATTTGTGGTTTATACGGATGCTTCAAGGATGGGTCTTGGGTGTGTTCTGATGCAGAAGGATAAGGTGATAGCTTATGCGTCTAGGCAGCTGAGGAAGCATGAAGGGAACTACCCTACCCATGACCTTGAGATGGCGGCAGTGGTTTTTTCCTTGAAGATTTGGAGATCCTATCTCTACGGTGGTAAGGTTCAGGTCTTCACCGACCATAAGAGCTTGAAGTATATTTTTACTCAGCCCGAGTTGAACCTTAGACAGCGTAGGTGGATGGAGTTGGTTGCAGATTACGACGTGTCTATCGAATACCATCCGGGTAAGGCCAATTCTGTGGCCGATGCACTAAGCCGTAAGCGTGCAGTGGTGGCTTCGGAAAGGGACTTGGAGTCGTTGGTAAGCATGGTGAGTGCTTTGTGTCTAGCAGTTTTGACTGATGAGGTTGAACCATTGGGTTTGGGAGCAGTAGATCATGCTGATTTCTTGACTCGTGTTCGAGCAGCCCAGGAAGAGGATGAAAAGTTGAATCAGGCAGCTCAGAATGATAAGACCGAGTACCAAATTTCGAATAATGGTACGATTTTGGTGAATGGTCGAGTGTGTGTTCCTAGTGATAAGGCATTGAAGGACGAGATCCTTAAGGAAGCACACCAGTCTAAGTTCTCCATTCATTCGGGAGCAACTAAGATGTATCGCAACCTAAAGAGATACTACCATTGGGTGGGAATGAAAAGAGATGTTGCTAAATGGGTTGCGAGTTGTCCGACGTGCCAGTTGGTTAAGGCAGAATATCAGGTTCCGGGCGATTTGCTACAGAAGTTACCAATTCCCGAGTGGAAGTGGGACATGATCACGATGGATTTTGTCATGGGATTACCGTTGTGTGACGGAAGGGATGCGATTTGGGTCATCGTGGACCGATTGACCAAGTCGGCACATTTCTTGGCAGTTAACCGTAATAACAGATCGGAGAAACTAGCTGAGATCTATGTGAGAGAAATTGTGCGATTGCACGGAGTTCCAACAAGCATTGTGTTTGATAGGGATTCTAAGTTTTCTTCGGCATTTTGGAGGGTGTTGCAGAAATGGTTTGGAACCAAGGTTCACATGAGTACTGCGTATCATCCTGAGACGGACGGACAGTCCGAGAGAACAATTCAGACTCTGGAAGATTTGCTAAGGGCGGCAATTCTAGATTGGGGTGGAAATTGGGAAAGTCACATGTCGTTGGCCGAGTTTGCGTACAATAATAGCTACCAAGCTAGTATCGGCATGTCACCGTACGAAGCCTTGTATGGTAGGCCTTGTCGTACACCCCTTTGTTGGCCACAAGTGGGGGAGGAGTATCTTTGGTAGGGATTTTGTGAACGACACGACTGAGAAGGTCCGAATCTTGAAGGTAAAGCTTAAGGAAGCTCAAGACCGGCAAAAGAGTTATGCGGATAAGCGCCGGAGAGAGCTGACGTTTGAGGTTGGGGATATGGTCTACTTGAAGATGGTTACCTACAAGGGTAAGGAACGGTCTAGTAAGACGGCTAAGTTGAGTCCAAGGTACATGGGACCGTACCCGATTGTGGAAAGGATTGGTCCAGTGGCGTATGAGTTGGATTTGCCACCGGCCTTGAAAGTTTTTCACAAGGTGTTTCACGTTTCTATGCTAAGGAAGTGCATGGTAAACGATGACAATGTGGTTGTTAAACCTCCGGCAGATTTGCAGCCTAATCTGACCGTGGAAGGTAGACCGGTCCGGATCATCGACCGGAGAGTTCGAGCAGACCGAAGGAAAAAGGTCAAATTGATTCAGGTCGTATGGGATTGTGATGGTGAGGAAGAGATCACGTGGGAACCAGAAACGACAATGAAGGAAAAGTTTCCTAAGTGGTTTGAAAAGCAAGAGGTGGAAGCACCTAAGAGAAAGGGGTAAGGCTTGAGCTGATTTGAGGACGAATCGATGCTAAGTAGGAGAGAATTGTAACACCCGTGATCCGCGTTTATATTTTTGGCTCGAGTAGCGGGTGGAGTTTGGATCGATCATGGCTTGAAAAAACTGAAAAATTGCCTAAGCATAATGGGCCAAGGATATATGGGCTGAAAATTATGTTTTGTTATGGATTGGCCGTGGTTGGGTGGGTAACAATATTTTCACCAATGGGCCGAGTTTCATTCAAGTTAGGGTTGGGCCGTGAACCATGTATTAAGTGGCGGCTGGTTTAAGTCTGTTTGGTTAAACCGTGAGCCTTCTTCTCCAAGGTTAGGGTTTTGGCGTGTTGTTTATATATTTTCGTGAGCCGTCAAGAGCACTCTTCTTCTTTTGGCCGTGAGTTATAAACGAGAGCTAAAGGCAGTGAGTTCATCGTTCGTAAGAGCAAACCGTGAGCTAAAGGTTGTAAGTTTATCGTCGGATTTGCGTGATCGTGAGCTAGGGTTTGCGTTTTCTTCGAGTGGATCGTGTGTTCGAGATTCCTAGGTAAGAATCGTGAATCCTTAGTATTTTTCATCGATCGTTTAGCCTTGATTCAGCTCTGATTTTGGTGTGGATTATCGAAGGGAAGGTTGGCGTGGTTATCTCTCGGCTAGGGTTCGATTATCGTTGGGGTGACTCGCGTGGTGTGGTCGAGTGGATCGTGTGATCGAGTTCTAGGTAAGGATCGATTAAACCCGTGTGCTTTATCGATCGTTAAGCCTTGTTTCAGTTCTGATTTTTGTGGTGTTTGGTTCGGCAAAGGTGGAGTTTGGTGTTACGCGTGTATCAAGTGGGACTGTCGTGTGTATCGGGTGAGACTGTCGCGTGTATCGGGTGAGTCTGTCGCATGTATCAGGTGAGATTGTCGAGAAGATCAGGGTAAGGATCGTAAAACCCTTGTGTTCTCCTCGATTGTTCACCTCGTGTGGTTCTTATTTTTGGTGTTTGCTGTCGTACGTACCAGGGTCTGTCACCGTACGTACCGCGTCCGTTGCCGTATGTACCAGGTGTGTTGCGTACGTACCAGGGTGTGTTGCCGTACGTACCATGTGTGTTACGTACGTACTAGGGTGTGTTACCGTATGATGCGCACTAATTTTACCTTTGCTAGAGAGCAAAGATCCAACTAGGCGCTTAAGCTATACATTTATAAAGCCTTAAACCAAACCACAAGTGCATGGTACACCGAGGTAGTATTTAAGGGTCGATCCCAAGGGATTAAAGCTTGCACATTAGAGATGCGAGAAACAAACTAATCTATAGCAAATATTTTTGGTGTTTTTGTTTGGTTTAAAATAAAAGAAATACAAGAAACTAAAATGCAAGAAATAAAACAATGAAAAAGGATTGGACCTTGAGCTAAACTATCATGAGAATGGATTAACAATCAAACAATGATGCAAAAGTTTAATTAAGCACTATCATAGACAATGGAATATTCATTATTTAGGTTAATCCACGCCAATGGTAAAAACCCCTTTCTCTAATCACATTCAAGATCCGCGGTTAGGCATTCCATCTCAATGATTAGAAAAACATTAATATACTCCCATTTTTGTCACAAGAGTTTATAGAACCACGGTCAAGTAGCTATGTGACTCAAGCTCACAAAAAGTTTGGTTCAAACATTTACACAAACACCTCTCGGGTGTGAAAATATCTAAAGATCTAGATTTAAGTGATCAAGTCAAAACTACATTAAGAACAACCTAAGTGAAGGATCTAACAAGGATCAACCATAATACTCATCATCTAACTATCAAAACATCATAATCTAGCACAACTCATGGTTTAACAAAAGAAAAAAACACGGATCATGGGTAAAGGTAATTGATTTGGAATGACTAGTGGCTAATTAATGATGCTAGAACAAACAAGCATGCTCAATTCCATGACAAGGATCACTCACAATAGACTAATTCACTCTCATGACATTAATCCATTTATTAATCACCTAATTAAACTAATCTTCCAATTGCAATTTAGTGATCAATAATCATTAAGTTCAAGTCCCTAATATCAACTAATCATCTTAAACATAAATTCTCATTGGTTAAGTATGAAAAACAAGTTTAGAATTCTTCTAGACATTTCATCGAACACCTTCCGGGCATGAAATGATCATGATCAAGATTTTAATTAGCTAAATCTAATCTTGCATTAAATACATCCTAAACCTTAGAAATCATATGAAACTAGCTCTAAGCATCATCAATCAACCATAAATCAACCTAATCTACCTAGCCCATAATCCATGAGAAAACTAATTCCTAAACATAAAGAAAATCAAAAGAAAAGACATAAACATAAACATAGGAGATAGAGTTGAAGAATCCTTCACTAGAGTGGCATGAAGATGAAGATCAATCCAAATCATCAAGAAAAGGAGTTTGGATATAAATCCAACTCTAAAGAGAAGAAAACTTAGGTTATTACAAGCTAAAAATTGTATTTATAGAGGTCTAAAACGGAACCGGGTCGACCCGAAACAAACCGGGCCGGATCCGGGTCAAACCGAGAAAGTCAACATAAAAACAGAAAAGTCAATACAGAATGGTGATCTGATCGACCCAGATTTCGACCCATGGGTCGATGGGTTGGATTTGATCGATCTGCAGCTCGATGTGTGGGTCGATCAATTGCCGTCTGATCGAGGTCAGCTTGAAATATGGGTCGATCAAAGAGCACGCAGGGAGGATGTTTCTGGCCTACTTCTGATCGATCTGGAATTCGACCTGGAGGTCCGGCAGCTCATTTTTCCCTTCAAAACTTGTTTTTTGGGTCCTTATGCTCTATATCTTCAATCCTCTTGAAACCTCTTTGTTATACATGAAATCCACATCATAAAAGTCTTCTCCAAGTGCCAACTCCAAATGCCAACTTCAAAGTACCTAAAAAGGAAATCAAAAATGCACAAAATGCAAGAAGATGGATCCTAAACTCTAAATGTAATCCTAAACCGAAATGAGACTCAAAGAATGTAAGATGACACAAGTACAATGCAAAAGTGGATGAAAAACAATGAATATGCAATCTTTAAAGAGATAAAAATGCCAAACATCACCGTACGTACCAGGTGTGTTGCGTACGTACCAGAGTATGGTGCCGTACATACCAGGTGTGTTGCGTACGTACCAGGGTGTGTTGCCGTACGTACCAGGTGTGTTGCGTACGTACCAGGGTGTGTTGCCGTACGTACCGGGTGTGTTGCCGTACGTACCGGGTGTGTTGCCATACGTACCAGAGTGTGTTCGCCGTACGTGCCGGGTGTGTTGGCCATACGTACCAGGTGTGGTTTGCGTGTGGTTCGGGTAAGGTTTGTTAACCCTAAAAGTTATCGAACGGTTTGTGTTTGGGTTGGTCTTATAATAAGATGTTTGTTTGTTTGTTGTTGGGTGTTTGGATCGTATGGAGTAGGGTGAGCGTACGGATTACTAGGTGATAGCAATCATACCAAGGTGTTTCCATCGACCATCCGTTTGCTAAGGTGAGTTCGTGACCGTAGCTTGCATCTAGGGTTGTTTGTATAGCTCATGGATTCTATGTTTGCTTGGTTGTTTGGCAGATACACTTCGGTGTATAGGTATACTTATGTATACGGTTTGGCAGATACACTTCGGTGTATAGGTATACTTCGGTATACGGTTTGAGGTGATGATAGTGTGCACACGTATATCATGGTGGTGTTTGATCAACACGGTTTGTTGTACGTTTACGTACGGGTGATTGTTTGAGTTTAATATGTTAATGCTTGAACATGGTGATAATATGTTAATGGTTGAAAATGGTGATAATATGTTAATGGTTGAACATGGTGATAATATGTTAATGATTGACTTCGCATCTGTTGAAAGATGGTTTGATGTTTGAATGCGATATTGGCTTATGTTGTCATATGAATGATGTTTGGATGTTAGCTGGTGAGACGGGATGACCGATCTCACTAAGAAAATTTGTTTGTTTATGCCCCCTTTCATGGTGAAAGGTAATGGAAGTGACTAAGAAGCATGCGAGACAAGGCTGGAAAGGAGGGGATGGATTAGGAAGGGATTTATGTTATGTTAAGCATTCGTTTGCTATTGGTTGGCTTGATTGCATACGTTTGGTGGGTTGATTTTGCTTAAGTTTGGAACATGAATCTCGTTTGCTAAGTGTTAAGTTGTTGAACCACTATCGTTTGTGAACCTCGTTTGAAATTGAAATAAATACTCTGAATTTTTTTTGTGTTAAAATGTTTGGAGGTTATTTCCTACGCATGTTTGTGAGCCCGCTTAGGTTGTTAGTCTTCCGCTAAGTTGTAATTGAATTGTTTTAATAATGGCCGAAATTTTTACTAAGTAGTTACGGTCATTTGTTTGTGTTCGCTGGTATCTTAACCTCGGGTAGGTTTTCCGGGTTAGGGTGTCACAAATCGCCTCACGTTGTTTTTGTTTTGATTTAGTGGCTTTTTGTTTGGTGGTGTTTGGCCTTCTTGTTTTCAGATATGAAATCTTCTAGGGACAATATGTATGTAGCTTGAAAGGTTTATACCTCTTTTTCCTTTCTTCTGATAGTTATGTCCTAGGCTTTAACTCGTCTCTCCCGTTAGACTATGTTGTTCTTGTTTTGGATCTCGGTTGGCTGGAGATTTTTTGGTCTTTGCCGAGCTATCTCTTTGGCGATTTATGAGGTTGGTTGTCTAGTGTTTGGTATAACTATGGTGAAGATGTCTCAAGGGTGATCGAATAAAGTTTGGTTGGCTTTTGTTGTAAAAATTTGGTTTCGAGGCTTCTCTACCTCGCTCAACGGTTTGAGCCATTTTTTCCTGCCTGTGTTTAAATAAGTTCTTCTCTCGTTGATCTTCAACAACGCTATCTTTGGCTTTTCCATGTTTTGGTCAGAAGCAACAAAAAAATTTTTGGGTTGTTTTTCAATTGAAAGAAGAAGTAGTGTCGAAGTGGTTTCTAACTTTTCAAGTTAGTGCTTCTCTTCTTCTCGATGGTGTATTTGCTTTGTCAGATGGATTGGGATTAGTTTTAACCATGAGCCATCGGGGGCAATGGTTTTTCTGTGGTTGTCTCCGTCATTCTTTGTTTTCGGAAGAAGAATCCCACGTTCCCGTCTTCCTTGCCTAGAAGACATGTACTCCGAGTAAATCTTCCCGCTATATTGGCAACTGATAATCAAATTTTTAGTTTCTCTATAGATAGCTTAGGTCTAGCTAATCGGCCCTTGTGGTTTGATATTTGGGGTTTAAATCAAATTCTTATTTTGTAAATGTGCCTCGTAGCTGTAAATTTCTCTCTTTTAAATACTTGTTTCTCTTGTGTGGGTTTTTGTCTCAACATTGCAAAACCAGCTTATGTATTTTTACCTCATTTGTTAGTATACTATCAGATGGAAAAAAAATTGTATACCCCAACTCAAGTCTTCCTTAATTTTTTATTTGATTCAAATTCTATGTGTATAGAGAAGAAGAAAAAATATTCAAGGTGTCCGTAGAAACAATTGAACACTATTTATATATTGATCATCCTAAATACTAAACTTGAATAATTTCTGTATTTTTTAATAGTACAAATTATATCATATCAAAGATGAATATTTGATATCTAGGTTGCATGGAAATTCCGTTCGAGGTCCGTTTTCCATTTCAAAAACGTTTTAGAAATGGAAACGCGAGGAAACTCTATGGAAACGCGTTTCCTAAAAATTTCAATTTGGAAACGCGATGTAAATGTTCGATTCCATTTTGGAAACACGATGGAAACTTGTTTTTTTAGAAATGTAATAAATAAATAGTTTGGAAACATAGAGATATATTTGTTAATTTATAATTTTAAAAAAAAACATAATTATAAAATACATATATTATGAAAAGAGTTAGAGTACTTAAATTTTTTTTACATTCTACAACAAGAATTAAAATTGCTCCATAACGAGCGAAATATTTGGTATATGTGCACAATAATATTCGTCTTCTATCTAGAATAAGTTTTACTTACAAAAATGATCTCATTCATATGTGAGATATTGGAGGTGATCAATTTGATTCAATAGATAAGAGTAATTTTGAGAGTCAAAATAATAATCTAAATATTTGACTTTGAGCATTATAATATTTATCATTAGTTAAACTATTTAATATTTATGTATAGAATTTGTGTTATTTTATTATATATTTTTTATTACTTGTATATATATATATATATATATATATATATATGCGTTTCCAAAACGTATCCGTTTTCTAATTTTTTTGAAAAAACCGTTTTCGCGTTTCCAAACGTTTCGCTTCCACTTACCCGTTTCCGATTTTATGCAGCCTAGTTTGATACAAACTGAATTGTTTGATCTGCAATCAAACCAAATGTTTACAAAAAAAAGTAAATTTGTTTTATAGAAAGTGTGAACCGATGAACTAAACTCAGACGGATTCGAACCATTCGTCCATTCCATGGCTCGAGCTAATTTTCTAAGTGTTCTCTAAGTTGGAGCTTTCCTCAAAGTCAAAAACTATCCCTTGCTAATATCAGTTATGTAAAGGAAAATGAGATGATAAATATTAATCTATTAATTTATTATATTGGGAAACTCAGAAGGAAGGTGTGATTGTGATAAGCAAAGCCCACTATTGACTTTTAACAAAATTTCTTATTGACTTAATATACAAAAAGGGAAACTTTCCAAGAACACAAATCTTTGCAGTTGTGCTTATAAACTTTTTCGACATTGTGATATATTTTGACATTTTGCAGAAAAAGCAAGTGCATGCATATGCCCATAAAGTTAGCTTCATTAAGTGGATTGCAATTAAAAACAGTTAATCTACATTGATAGAGAGACACTTATAACCTCCCTCTCCTGCCTATTTTTGTTTTTTATAAACATTTAGGCCTTAAATGGTGGTAGTGGAATTGAGGAATGTGGAGGAATTGATGAAAAGAAAATTAAGCCATCACCTGGAAGAAGTTTGTGTGTGTGGAGGAATGTGGAGGAAATGATATTGATGATGGTCCTAAGTCTCTGTGTGTTTTTTTTTAATAATAAATTGCTAATAGTAAAATTTATATGTTTTTATTAATTTAAGTGGTAAATAATAAAAATATTTGTAAATTTTGCTGAAAAAATAAAAAATAAAAAATATTAATGAATTAAGTTAGGTTTAAGAGATAATTCAACAAATTTTTTTTTTATATAAAATTTAATACATTTGTAAACGTATATATTTAATTTTGACAAAACATTGTTTAATTAATATTTTCACAAGTTTAATTAATTAATTTATTTTCAAAAATTTCATAAGATTTACGTGATACCATTTAAATACTAAATTATTCCGCCAGATTCTGAAAAAAATCATCAAAAATTTCGCTAGATTCTGTAATTCCGCCAGATTCTGCAATTCCGTCAGATTCAGCTGTTACTATTTAGATCTTTAGCCATGACTTATCTTCGGCTATCGATGTGCAGAGATTCAAAATTTTTGATTTACAAATTAGTAAGAAAATTGCATTATATGGTTATTAAAAAAAAGGCATTATTAAAAATTTCGAGATAAATGAATATCTAAGTATTTAATTTCCGATGTTTGGTTATAAAAGATATTCAAAAAGTTGTTAATAAATGAAAAACAAATGGTACCGTCTATGTAAAGAATAAGCGGTATGATGAATTAGCCACTATGGAAGCCAAATTCGTGGAGTGATCATAAAACATCATTTAATTAGAGTCTTTATATATATATATATATATAAAAAAAAGGACATCATTTAGAGTTAGTGCCATGACTTTGACAAGCATGTATCTGCACTTACATAATTCTAACTTTATCTATAAAAAAATGATGGTTTAGGATTTAGGGTTTAGATATGCCACTTTTCAACTGTAATTTTATAAAAATACTATTGTTTAAAATTTTTTACAAGCGTGTTATTTCATTTTTTCTATATTTTCATATTATTTTTTGACTAATTTTAACCTAATTTTTTGTATTGATTTTTTCAGATCTTGCCTTCCAACTTGAGAATTCCTCTAAAATCGCCGTTTTCCGATCTCAAATCTCTCTGTCTCCGATCTCAGATCTCTCTGTCTCCGATTTTGCCGTTTCCGAACTTCATCGCGATCTCCTCTGAGAAGATTCGAGAAAGAGGAGTTGTTGATCTGGTGGTGCGTTTGACGAAGAACATGGATCTGAGATTAGATCTGGTGGATTTGGGAAGAAAAAAGGTTGTTTAATCCGATTAATGATCCGATTTGTTGAAGATCCAACATGTGTTAGGTCAAGAACGGTGAAATGTCAACTTCCGGGTAATATCCATGGAAGGTAGAAAAAGAAGAAAGAGAAAAAGAAAACGCAATCGCGGAAGAAGAGGAATCAGAAACGCTTTTAAATAGCTTATAAAACATTTTAAATATCTTATAAAACTTTTTAAGTGGAGTTTAGTTTTGAAGGTATAACACTTGGAATGTTTGCAGGAGGAGTTTTTTAAATACCTTATAAAGCTTTTTAAATATCTTATAAAGCTTTTTAAATAGGTTAGAAAACATTTTAAATACCTTATAAAACCTTTTAAATAGGTTATAAAATATTTTAAATACCTTATAAAACCTTTTAAATACCTTATAAAACTGTTTAAAAATATTATAAAACTGTTTAAAAACATTATAAAACATTATAATACCTTATTATTTCTTGTGATGCTTAACTTTGTTGTTTACATAGTCTGATCAATTCTTACACGAATACTTTTGTTCTTGTTTTGTCCCTGTTGATGCATAAACTTCTGAGAGCACTTGAAGTGTTTGCAGGAGGAGTCTTTTAAATACCTTTTAAGTACCTTATAAAATCTTTTAAACACCTTATAAAATATTTTAAATACCTTATAAAACTGTTTAAAAATATTATAAAACTATTAAAAAAACTCATAAAGCACTTTTGTATGCAGTTACAGAGATCAATCGTCTCTAGCTTTAGAAGATGTCTATCTAACAGAACTTCTAACATCAAAATTGGGTTATAAAATATTTTAATTATGTTTTAAAACTTACAAAACATTTTAATTACAAAACTGTAAGACAAAATAATGATAAAAAAGAAGAACATCATTTGATAAAATTAAAAGAAAAAAGTAGAAGAAGAAGAACATTCAACAACAAAATTAACCCAGACCGAAATCAACCCCAAATTGACAAATTGAAATTTACCCCAAATACAATCCATATTAATTACTACATTCAACAAAATTGAATAAAAAATTCTAGATCTGTAACCCAAATCGAATCAAAAATCCTAGATTTGTAACCCAAATCGAATCAAAAACTCAGATCTGTAACATAAATCAAATAAAACCATATTTGCGAGAATAAAAAACCAGATCTGTAACAAAAAAATAACAAAATTCGATCTAGATCTAGAGAGAGAGAGAGAGAGAGAGAGAGAGAAAATCAGAGATCGACGATGAGAGATCTGAGCGTGAGATATCTCCAATCCAGAGAGATCGACGAGAGAGAGAATCAGATCGACGAAGAGAGATTTGAGCGTGAGAGATCTCCAACCCAGAGAGATCGACGAGAGTTGAGAGAAAGAGAGAAAAAAAAAAGTTTGATTCATGACATTTTTGACAGAGATAAAGTAGACGATTTGTTTGTAAAAGTGATACAAATAAAAATGATAACATGTAAGTGACACACTTGTAAAAATAACTTTCAAATGTAGTATTTTTGCAATTTTCTCTTATTTAAATGGATTACTATAATATACATAGATATGCATACTTTGTCAACATGATTAAACATTTGAAAATGGTTGTAAATATTTTTCAATACTGTCTCTGCTTAGCTATCTTCCATTATAGTGATTGCCATTAAAGATTTAATTGTATCTTCGAAAAGTAAGCAGATTTTGATTTCAAACAGTTTTGCTTTATTCGTCGTATTAATAATGTGAGATTTATTTCTATTAAATGTAGAAATATTTGATTATCATAAAATTCAGATGGTGGATGAAGGTTTTGAAACTAGTGTAAATTTTATTATTATTATTTTGAAATGTTAAATTTAAAAATCAACAAAAATTGAATTTATGTACAATGAACAAGAAAGAAAAAGGTAAACCAATAGTGGAAATAAAATAGTGAATTTTGTCAAAAAAAAAAAAAATAGTGAAAACAATAATCCAATATTATGTATTCACTTTTAAATAATGGTTTAATTTTATTTTGACGAGATTACAAAAACATTGAATTAAGAAATGTTAGTTTCATGTTTAAAACTAAAGAAATCTTAGTTTCATGTTTAAACTAATTTATAAATAGACACGCGTAAGTAGTCATGCCCATTGGTTCCCACAATTCCACCACTTTAACCAGCATCGATCATTTCTCTACAAGTCTTTAATTGATCATATACATATATGCAAATTGTTCATACTTGAACGAAGAGAAAATTCTACAAAAATCCCGAAAACTATCTACGAAAAAATTCAGTCTCATCAACTAACCAATAAGATACAAAAGTGTTTACAAAAGCATGATTGATTTTAAGCAACTTTCAGACCAAAAGATTAAATTATTTGTGGAAAAATCATAATTTCATCGGCTACGGCTTTTTATATATCTTTTATAATGTCATTCGCAAAAACATTAGTATGTTTGATGCAAAAAATACATAACACCCACGGATAAAACTAAAAGTATGAAATATCCGTCAAACAATGAAATTAAGATTTTGTTTATGTATATAGCCAAGTGGACACACAGTTTTTCGTTCTGTAATTATAATTAAGTGTTTTATAATATATAGAACAATTAGAAAAGAGCAATAAACATGGAAAAGTGAAAACGCGTCGATTGTTTTTTTTTTCTTTCGTATTTGTTCTTTTAAGTTTAGACATGATGGTGGTTTGATACAAAAGACTATAATCCTCCAAATCAGATTAAAAAACTTCCATATTTGATTGTTCCAATTTTCTTAATTTAATGATTAAAAAAAGTCCATCCCACCATGATAATAGTATAAAAGAAACCACCACAAAGACAAAACTCACAACAAAATTGAGGTGTTAGTATATTGATTTTGTCATAAATCATCATCGTGAAATGGCCAACAAAGCTCTCTTCCATCTCCTCATGATCTTCTTCTTGACTCTATCTCACTTCTTCTTCTTCCCTTCAAATGCTTCGAGTACGATCTTCATCTCTTTGTTCTTTTCTTTTATGTAATTTAAATATTTTCATCATATGACGTTTTAACTTATATTATCTCTTTCTTGTGTATGTAGGACTTGGGAGTTTGATGGAGAGGCCCGATCAAATTTACCTATCTCAACTAGATACACTACTGGTTAGTTCTCAAGTTATGCATGTATTCTTGAAAAGTTATAATTAGGTACTCTATAAAAAAGTTGCTTTAACAAAAATAAAAATAAAAGTTATAATTAGGTTTAAAAAAAATTAATTTGTTTGTTTTTCAAAAAAATTAATTTTGTTAGGATGTGAAGAAGGACGTAGAGAAAAGGATGACGATGGAGTTAAACGATTATCCAGGTTCGGGTGCCAACAATCGTCACTTGCCACGTCAAAGAGGTTGCGTCGTCGATTGCTGATAGATTAAAAGAAGGAAAATCAATTAGTATAATTATGGCTGATAAGTTCATGTATAACACTACAAGTAAACTACGTCTAATTATTATTACTGACTATGAATTGAGTTAGTTAACATCGGAGTCTATAGACGATTAGACTTATATAGTTTTCTAGGGAGAAAAGCATAGCTTTTTATGTGATTCGGTTGTTAAATCCAGAGATGTCTATGTATTATATATATATAATATGATTAAGGAACTTTTAATTATGCTTCTAAATCGAATCCCTCGCAAAATAGTTAACACAACCCGCACATATTGAAAAGAAAAATATAAAAATTAAAATTTAATCATTTTTAATAGTTTAACAAATTTGACTATAAGAATATGAAAAAAAAAAACTGAAGAAAATTACGACATTGCGTTACGAAAATTATATTTCTTATCCCAATATCTTAGATTGTCGATGATTTACCAAGACGGGGCCTTTCAAAGAATTGAGTAGGAGTCTTTAAATTTGGTTTGGCTGCAACTTACCAAGCATGTGTTTCATATATAGTGAGGTTTTTTGTTTTTTTTGGTTTTAATGTTAATGTTTTATAAAAAGCTTTAGAAAGTTACAACTAATCTACCCAAATAAAATTACATAAAAAGAAACCATTATTTGACAGACATAAAAGCAATTAAGGCGGGTACGTAATACAACCAAAATACAATTTACGGAGAGAGGGATATGAGAGATTTTTCGCAGGGAAGGAAATCAAACGACTACTCATCATCATATTGTCAATTGAGGCACGGATAATTGATGGTGTGAAAGAGATTGAGGTGAAATTCTTCAATTTTCACTGGTATCTTGAAAAAAATGCCTCACCACAAAGCACCGTGACTTGTCCACAATTACCTGTATATGTATAGCAACATACTCCATTTTTTTTTCCAAAGTAAAATAGGACACACGGAGTCGAGCGCGTGAATCTCACGCGCAGCGACTTATCTCTCAACCCTTCGCCGAAGCTCTCTCCTCCACTACTCATCGGCTCGCCTCTCCGGTGTCCGGTTTCCATCGGTGCCGTGAGAGGGCAATCATCTTTTTTCCTTTCTATTGTTTCTCCGGCGTCTGGATTTCCCTGATCTGCTAGGTTTGCTCTGTCTCTCGCGGTGAGTGGTCGGAGAGTGCGTTGTGCGTGACGGCCGCGTCTTGGTTTAGGATTTTCTTCCACGGTGCCTTTCGCTTGTCAATGGCGAGTGTCATCGGCAGGGTCCAACTATGACCCTTCACTTGCCTCACGCAAATCATCCGGCGCAGATCTACTTTGTAGATCCCTCTCATCCCTTGCGATTCTGGTGACGTAGAAGCTTTGATCGACAGTAGAGCAACGTCTGCTTGATGTGGTTTTGCTTCTCCGTCCTTCTCGGTTTCGACATTTTCCAGGCTCTGTTTGGAAGATCCGCGGTGCCTCCATATTCTTTCCGGTGGTTGGGCTTCTTCTCCGACGGAGGTTTCCGCTCGAGGACGGTCGTAGCTCATGAAGAGTGTCGCCTCTATCTTCACCGGAAAGTCCGAGGTTGTCTATCTGGGATTGCGACTTGCTGAGATCTCTGGTGGCTGAGACGGAGTTGTTTCGCCGAGACTTTGGTGTTTAGTTTCTCTCCGTCTCTTAGGCTGTTGGAGCCTCGATCTCTTTGTCCTCTCCCTTTTGGATTTTGTTTCAGGGCAATGCCTCTTGGTTGGTGTTTATCTGGGCTTCTCCTCTTGACGATTAGGCTCGATGAAATGGCTGCCTCTTCTGTTGGTCAATCTAACCTCTCAGTTGACTTACCTTTTCCTTCATTCGAGCTCATTTTTTAGCTTCGTCGAGCACCTGCAACTTCGTATTTCACCTATAACAAGAAGCCCAGTCGTTTAATTATATCCAAAAACCACCAAAAATCATGATGTTATGAGAGAGAAAATTTTTAAACGAAAATTAGATAGTTTTTTGGATGAAATTGGAGAGAAAATGAGAGATGAAGAGGTTATAAGCACAAATATCGAGTATTTAGAGCTCCAAAATCGGTTGGGGAAGCATTTAGAACTCAAAATTGGTTGTTCATGGTGGTTGAAAAAATTGAAGATGGCATTTTGGTAAATAAGTTGATATTTGGGTTTTGTGTCTTTTTCATATTTTCGGATTTAAAAAAAAAATTGTATCATAATGCAATTTTCGTGAATAAGTGTGGAGGCTAGGAATTTTTTGTGACAAAGTAGCGAAATATGGAGAGGAAGAAAAAGTGGATTATGTTTAGGGTTGACCACAAATTATGGGTTATTTGTGAAACAACAGCAAAAAAAAACTTTCATCAGTTAAAATTGCTTCAAACAATTTGTCGAGCATTTCCGTGCAAAAGATAGTTTCTAGAACTAGGTGATCAAACCAATTGCAACATTAAGCATGCAGATTAAGAAACAAAAGAAAAGTAACCCTAATCATCACCATAATCTATATACATCCATAAATCCTTTTAAAATCCTAAAACCTAATTGAAAATCTATTCACACATTCAAAAAAAAACAAAACATGAAAAAATCTAGTCACATATATATATATAAAATTTTGAAATGAAAATTAATATCATTAAAATGAAGAGTTAGGTAATACAAATATTGACAACCTATGACATTGCTCCCTTGGTAAAAAAAAAAAACAACTAGGAGAGCGTAACAGCTTGAAAAATTAGACAAAATAATTCATCTAAGCCACAAAGACATTAAGTTACCAAAATGTCTCTTGTTTCGTCTTGAGTTAATAATGTTACAGATGTCACGATCGATGCATTTGAAGATTGTTTGCGTGGGTAGAGCCTGTGCGTTGTGTAGAACGTTGTTGCGTTGCTTCCAAAGGTGAAAAACCGTTGTTTGGGCACTAATCCTTCTGAGCAGAGCATGAGCTTGTTGTGAACTGCGACTGGTCCATGATAGGAGCTCAGACCATGTTCTAAGCGTATGTTGAGAAGGGCTTAGCCTCGAGAAGGCCAGCCTCCAAATCTCCTTGCTGAACTCACAACAGATCAGAAGATGGTCCTTTGTTTCATTATGCCTAGAACATAAGCAACACTCCTTTGGAACATTCATCCCCCAAAAAGCAAGTCTCACTCTATTTGGAAGTCTATTGAGGTTTGATATCCACATGTTGAAAGCATGCTTTGGGACACATCCCTTGAACTAAAACAACTTATTCCAGTCCTTTGACTCCCCTCTTGGCCTGATTGCATCCCAAGTGTGGTGGGAGTAACCTCTGCAATTGACATCATTTACTATCCAACAAAAACTATCTTCCACAGTGGACAAAAAAGGTAGTTGAATGGTGGTTAACTGCACGTAAAGCTGAAGCTCAGGATATGATCTTGGAGAAGGCAGAAGCCATTCCTCAGGTGAGCATGAGTCAGCAACTGATGCACTAAAGGAAATTCTCAAGGCTCTAGGATCATTAAATCCTATCAGGTTGATTAATGGACCAAAAGTGGACCAAGAGTCATACCAAAAGCTAGTTTTAATGCCATTACCAATAGAGCCCCTCAAGAATCTTTGAGCTAAGGGTCTGAGATGAAGCAAAGACCTCCAAGTCCATGAGTCATGAGAGGTAGGCTCTGTTGCCCAGAAGTTTTGATTCCAAAGATGGTGATGTTTGTACCATTTAGCCCACAGAGAACCATTTTTAGAGAAGAGAATCCATATAAATTTCAAGCATATCACCTTGTTCCAGTGAGAGAAGCTCCTCAAACCCAAACCCTTTTTTCTTTTTGGTAAGCAAACTGTTTTTCATGCTACTTTTGCTCCTCTGCCACTTTCAATGTTACCAGACCATATAAATCTAGTACACATTGATTCAGTTTTCTTTATGCAACATTTTGGAAGGATGAAAGTTGAGATCCAAAAGTTCACTGTCCCTGAGATCACTAAAGAAATCAATTGAGCTCTGCCTGCAAATGACAATGTTTTTACTGTCCAAGATCTGAATCTGTTTGATATTTTTTCCAATAACGAGTCATACTCAGAGATCCTCAACTTTCTGTATATGAGAGGCAACCCCCAAGTACCTAATGGGGAGGGAACCAATTGTGAAATCGTAGCTTGCCATAACATTGGTTTCAATTTGGTTCAGACCAGCATGGTAGAGTTGTGTTTTATGCCTATTTATATGAAGTCCAGACCATGAAGCAAAGTCGTCTAGAGCCTCAGTTATTCCATGCAAAGAGGATGAGCCACCATTGAAAAAAATCATAGCATCATCAGCGAACATCAGATGGGATATGCTCAAATCTGATGCCTTAGGATGATAATGTATGTACCCTGCCTTAAATCTCAAATGTAGAAGTCTGGAGAAGACCTCCATTGCCAATACGAAGAGATAAAGAGACAAGGGATCTCCTTGTTTCAGACGTAGAAGCAGCATTACTGACCTTGGGAATGAGTACCATAGATGTGTCATTCTACCACTTCAATAGTTTTCCCGAAGAGAAAAAATCTGAGACTGCCTCTGTAACTTCAGGCCCTACCACAGACCAACAACCCGTGAAGAATTCAACTGAGAATCCATCTCGACCGCTTATTTTATTTCTACGTAGGGAGAAGAAGGCAGCTCTGATATCTTCACTGGTAAATTCCCTAACTAGAATTGCTTCTGAGATTCAGAGCACCTGTAAGGTAGTAGTAGATTCATATCCTCCTGGATTAACATCTGAAGACCTTGATCACTACCCAACAGATTAGAAAAATATTCAACACAATGGTCTGAAACATCTTTGTGAGATTCAACCCTGGAACCATCTGGTAATATCAGGAAATGGATATGGTTAATGCACTTTCTTGTTTCTGCCATTTGATGGAAGTAAGCAGTATTTGAGTCTCCATCTTTGGCACATAACACCCTTGATCTCTGACAGAAAAAAGATTCCCCAGCTCTGACCAGAGTCATCCATTTTCTCTCAACATCAAGCTCAAGAGCCGCATTTACTGAAGAAGGGTCACTAAGGGTTTGGTTTTGCAGACACAATAAGGCTTCATGGTTCTCAACAACTCTCTTTTCTAAGTCTAAATAATTCTCCTTACTGAAATCTCTGATCACATTCTTTAGCACCTTCAACTTTCTGGATAATCTAAACATTGCAGAGCCCACCACATTGCAGGAGAACCACTGAGTAAAAACCAAAGGCATAAACTCATGGTTCTGAATCAGGAATTTATAGAATTTGAAAGGCCTTTTTGTCTTTCTGTAGATAAGCTTAGGATCACACCACAAGATACATGATCTGAAAAGTCTGGCTCACCAAAAACTGCATAAGAAGAAGAGAAAGCCGCCAACCATGCATCATTAACCAACACGCGATCTATTTTCTTTGCAACAGGTCTAGTTTTGCATTTGTTCCACCGAGTGAAGGTGTTCCCACGGAAATTAAGGTCCTCGAATTCTAAAAATCTTAAGCAATCTCTGAATTTTCTCATCCCTCTGTCCATATTTAGAGAAATAGGTCTTGAATGTTCCTGAGGGTGAAGCACCTGGTTAAGTCCCCAAGGATCACCCAAGCTCTGCCATTTACCAAATGAGTAGAGGTCTTCTTAATTTCTTCCAAAGAACCTTCCTTGTTTCCGCATTATTTGATGCATACACTATTGACACAACAATCCACTAATGTGCATCCGGCAACAACACTTCATAAGAAATCATTTGCAGTGATTTCGAAATGACCACCACTTTCAAACTTTGGTTCCATAACACCCATATTTTTCCCAAGTCTGAAAAGCCATAATTTTCTTCAAAATTCCAACCAAGTAGCAGCTCGTTTATAAATTTCTTGCTTTTATGCTGTTTGACATGTGTTTCCACAATCCCTCCAAAAATAGGCTTATTGGCTTTATGCCATATCTTAAACCCGCTACGGTGGCTAGCTATATTGAAGACTTAAAACAAGTGCTTAGTGGGAGGCAACCCACCGGTAAGTCTGTAAATATGAATTTCAGAGTCTTGTTTTCTTTTTATTTTGGATTTTGGTGTTTGTGTGATGTACAGGAAAATTCGAAAAGTTGTTTTCCATGAGTCTTTGTGTCGACCAACACACTTGCCTGTATTGATCGACACGACCACCTATTCAGGACAGCCCTGTCGATTTAAGCTTTGTGTCGCCCAACACCAGGTTGTGTGTCGGTCGACACATAAGATTCCTGTCTTTTTTTTATTTTTTTTTTATTTTTATTATCTCAATTTCTTATCATTTTTAACCGAAACTATACTTCAATAACACTGGGGACAATGTTGTTCAAGTCTGGGGGAGGTGGTTACTGACAACATCTTTTATTTTCTTAGAGTCAGTTTGTCGTTTTATTGAGTCAAAAATTTGTTGGAAACTACGATATTTCTCTTGGTTCGTTGTGTTGATTATTTCATCTAAGTAACCATTGTTGCAGAATCAGTTCCGATTCGACTAATGAAAAAAAAACCAAAGGCTGACCAGTTGACTTGAGACTCCCATATTTCCAACAGAAACCCACTAAAGCCTAAGCTAATTTCTGATTGCTCCTTTTACCTCATCGATGTGATTGATGTCCATAAGGCTTGACTCCTCGTTCATACTTGACAAAAGACAACCTGTGTAAAAATAAATGGTACTCCTTTCCCTTGTTCTAAGTAATAAATATATAAAGATGAGATGATTTTCTTTTGAGTAAAGGGGTAGAAAAATTTCTCATGACCTCATTATTTTACTTTGAAAGAGATGATCACGCAAAAGTTGGAAGTGAGGTTAGGAAAATTTCCCGTGATGCCATTATTCGCCTACACCTTTGAATTATAAAAAAAAGAAAAAAAAGAAAAAAAGAAAAAAAGAAAAAAAGTGAATGAGAAAATAATAAGTCTGGGAGAGAGAAAGAATACCAAGTGTTGTATGGTTGCTTTGTCATAGTATTGTACGGGAATGAGTCTAGAAGGTTCTTGGCATTGAGATCAGAGATGAGACCCAGCGAAGAAGGGCTTATGGACTATGTTGCGAAATTGTGGGTTGAATCGAGAAAGCTGCGAATGTATACGGTGAAGTACATGGTGGTTCGATTTGGATTGGTTTTTGTTGCATGTGGATTACATGGTGATTGGTCAATGTGATGCTCTAAAAGAAGGTGAGTTTCCGTGTTTTCAAACTTCTTCCTCTACTCAGTTCTTTGTTTGCTTGAGGGCAAGCAAAAGTTAAGTCTGGGAGAGTTGATATATCATGGTTTTAATGGGTTTTAAAGCCATGATATATGTATATAATCGAGTCTTTTATGTGTCTTTCGAGTTCTTTTCGAGTTCTTTTCGAGTCTTTTACAGGTTTACACACATTTGGAATCATTTGGACATTATGGAGCAATTATGGAGCATTGTGGCTGAAAAATCGAAGTTGGTGTTTTTCAAGTTCAGCTGTATCGACCAACACAGCCATGTGTGTCGGTCGACACATCCCGATTTTTTTGGAGATTTGCAACTTTGCCCTGAAGTTTCATGTATTTACAGAAAAACCCAGCTCGTGTTTAGACTATATTTTTTTGGGTTTTTAAGTTTTGGGAGAAGCACTTTTCACTTTTGATTTGATTTTACTCTTGGCTTTAGAGAAGACTTGGAGATTTAGAGCTTGTGGCTGATCTGATACTTTGACTACTTTGAGAGAAGATTTCGAACCCCTGTTTCTACTTCTCTTTTCTGATTTATATGATATCTATCTTATTCATGTCTTTGATTTCAATTGATATGTGTGAGTAGATCCCTTGTTAGGTTTAGGGATTCTCATTAGGGATTTCATGGAATGATATATTGATTTATTGGTTAGGATTCAAACTCAATAGTTCTTCACCTAGGTTGCACTTAAAGCTACTTCTAGATTGATCACCTAGAATCTCGATCTTAGGTTGTTAAATTGGCACGACAGTGTGATTTATAATCTGATTAAAACCTAGAGTGAGCAAATTAGATAATTGCAAAGGAATTTAGATTAGATCATTTGTGAACAAATCGAACCTGCGCTTAATGCTTGTTTAGAATTTAGGATTCGCAAAGGAATTTGGTTTCTTAAGTTTTAAACATAGTTAATTCTCGCAACGAAAGTTGGTTTATTTTACATTAGTGATTTGAATTCTGGAACTTGTTCGTAATTCAATTTTAACCAATTAATTGATCTTCGTTACTTGATTTTCTGAGAAATTCCCTGGACCTGACGCTTTCTTTATCTGATAAACAACCCGTTTTAATTATTATTTGCATTGTTACTTAATTTATTTCATACTCGCTTAGCTGAATTCGAAACAAAAAAGTCTATCGTGAGTCCTTGTAGATTCGACCCCTAAGTACTGCATCGATCTCTTAATTTGAGAGAGTAGCTCTAGGGATTTAATTTGAGCGATATCAAATTTTATTATTTGCATTGTTACTTAATTTATTTCATACTCGCTTAGCTGAATTCGAAACAAAAAAGTCTATCGTGAGGTTCTTGAGTCCTTGTGGATTCGACCCCTAAGTACTACATCGATCTCATAATTTGAGAGAATAGCTCTAGGGATTTAATTTGAGCGATATCAATCTCCGGTCCTTAGCTCGACTTAGGTCCTTAGTTAAGTCGCATCTCTCTTCCATAGGATGGCGAGCACCTTTTCCGGGATGGCAGTAGGTAAGGTCATGTGGTAGGTCTAGTATATCAGAGGGGCCTTCGCCTGCTTTCCAGGAATATATTTGTTCTGTTCCGAAAAGGGCTGCCCTCCTACTCTATTATTGATGTGGCGGTTTCTTATTGGATGGTGTAAAATCATCCAACACTAAATAACAAATCATATATATGATTAGGGAGTTCTCTCTCCATCTAAGATGTCCACATCATAAAAAAAAAAAAAACATTAAAAATAAACTTAATGACTCAATTAATTCACACTTTCATATTAGATTATTATCTTTCTTTGGATGAAAACAATAATGCACAAAAACATAAAAAATTACAACACAAGAAAAAAAAACATATATATATATATATATATGTGTGAATATAGATTAAATGAATATCAAATTAGATAGTTGTATTTTCACATAAAGTTAATGTAAAAATATTTTAAAAACATTAAAAAAAAAAATTACATCACAAGATAATATAAAAAAAAAATATGAATATAGATTAGATGAATATCAAATTAGATAGTTGTATCTTCACATATAGTTAATGTGTAAATATTAGTAGATGATTAGAAATAGAGAAAAAAACTTATCACGATAAAAAGATATTAAATGAAACGATAATTATATTCCAATGGTTATAAATTATTTAGGATAAAGAAAATACAAGTTTAGGTGTAATAGTAAATGTAAAATTTAAAAAGGTTTTACTCAAAATAAGAATATTCATTTTTCAAGAAAAAATACGTTTTAAACATTTAGAATGTAGATGACTTTTAAAATAACATGTATTATTTGAAAAGATAATGATAAATTTACATATTCGCGTAAATTGTTAAACATAATATTATATAACGTTTTTTGGATATAAGAAGAAATTTATTTTTTGAAGAAGAATATATTTTTAGAATTGAAGACTATTTTTATGAGTGTTAAAAAATAAATTCACGTTAGCGATTAAAAATAAAGTAATTTTAGCACATTACGTCAGATTTAACACATTCACATTTGATATGAGGTTATGTTCGCATAAGCATTTAATAATTTCTACAATTGGAGAAATGGTCAACATCAAAACTTTTAGAGAGATGTTTTCATGAGACTTCAATATGGAAGAAATTTTCTCTGGGATAAAGGTTCTCAACTAACTAATCACCACGTGACACATAGCAATTCGTTATTTTTCAAAAGAAAAAATTTATCATTGGCAATATTTATGTTGTATATCGCTTGGTAAAATAAGTTTGCACATATATAAATGTTTATATAGATTTATCTTTTCAAAAAATAAATGATTATATTTATATTTAGCGATTTATATTGTTAAAGACTTTAAAATTAAAATCTCGTGCGACTTGCGAGAATATAAATCTAGTTTTATTAAATTAGATAGATAACTATAAATTTTTGTTATTGAGGAAAAAGTACAAACATTAAATTGGGTGCTATTTTTAAAAATAACATGCTATTTAATTTTGTTTTTCAATTACGTGTTTCTTTAATGAAAAAAAAAACATAATTATTGATCTAATTTTTTTTTTAAAAATAGTTATTTAGGTATTTCAATAAACAAATGTCAAAGAAATTAAAAATCAACTGAAAAAAATGTTAAACGACTCTCTAATCAACAAAAAGAGAGTTGAGAGAAAGAGCCGTGGGAAAAAGGGTTTTAACGCAGCGTTTGGGTGTCGTACGGACACTACTAAAAGACACATCCAATTTCGCATCACCTCTTGGCGGATCCTACGAGACAACCAAACAGAGATCTGCTTTTTATTTTTTTCTCCCTTTATTTATTTTCCTTTCGTTCTCCATCGTCACCTAATCTCCTTCCCTTTTTCTTCTTCTTCAAGGTCTCTCTCTCTCACTCACTCACTGAAGCCTCGAGAGCCTGCGAGAACAGAGCAAAATCGAGAACAACTCTTGAAGCGTCTTTCTCTATCTCTCGTCTTGTTCTTCAGATCAAATAAGTTTTCTCGAAGGTTAGCTTTCTCAATATCTCGTTTTTCAATTTGGGATAATTTGTTTTTTTCTGTCTATACGATTTGATTCTTGATTGTATTGAACATATCATTTGTGGAACTGGGTTTCTTTTCTTAGATTTACAATTGCCTCTTCTGAATCTTTTGTATTGAACAGGTGATCTCTCGTGGATTAATTAGGGTTTCTGCTTCTTCGATTAATTGCTTCTTCTTACAAATTTCCTATTTTTATTCGCTGCATTTTTTTATTGAATGTTTCCTATTTCACCTTAGATTGGGAATTTGTGATATGAATCAGTCTTCCTCACTTTTTCATTCTTCTTTGTGAAAAACAGGTGTTAACAAAATGGCAGCAACTTCGTTTTCAATTGGATCAACTGTTTCTTACTCCTCTAGAGCCAGAGCCAGCTGCTTACCGCAGTCGAGGGCACAAGTTGTGAAATTTAACTCTGTCCCTAGTTTTAGCGGTTTGAGATCAACGTCTCTGATTTGTGGATCAGATTCCTCTTTTTTCAGCAAGTCTCTGCGCGGTTCTGTAATGAAATCCCAAACATCTGACAAGAAGCCGTATGGATTCAAGATCAACGCTACGTACAAAGTGGCTGTTCTTGGTGCTGCTGGAGGGATTGGTCAGCCTTTGTCACTTCTCATCAAGATGTCTCCGTTAGTCTCTACCCTTCACCTTTACGATATCGCTAATGTCAAGGGAGTTGCTGCTGATTTGAGTCACTGCAACACACCCTCTCAAGTTCGTGATTTCACTGGACCCTCTGAGTTAGCAGACTGTTTGAAGGACGTGAATGTTGTGGTTATCCCTGCTGGTGTACCGAGAAAACCGGGTATGACCCGAGATGACCTCTTCAACATCAATGCCAACATAGTGAAGACACTGGTTGAAGCTGTTGCTGATAACTGTCCCAGTGCCTTCATCCACATTATCAGCAACCCGGTTAACTCTACAGTACCAATCGCTGCGGAAGTCTTGAAAAAGAAAGGCGTCTATGATCCCAAGAAGCTATTTGGTGTAACCACGTTGGATGTTGTGAGGGCAAACACTTTTGTTTCTCAGAAAAAGAACCTTAAGCTCATAGATGTGGATGTTCCAGTTATTGGTGGGCATGCCGGTATCACCATTCTGCCACTTCTCTCAAAAACGAAACCATCTGTCAACTTCACTGATGAAGAAATCCAAGAACTGACTGTTAGGATCCAGAACGCTGGAACTGAGGTCGTGGATGCCAAGGCAGGTGCAGGTTCAGCTACTTTGTCAATGGCATATGCTGCAGCAAGATTTGTCGAGTCATCTCTGCGCGCTCTTGACGGAGATGGGGATGTCTACGAGTGCTCGTTTGTCGAGTCGACTCTGACCGATCTTCCTTTTTTTGCATCACGGATCAAGCTTGGAAAGAATGGACTTGAAGCTGTGATTGAGTCTGACCTCCAAGGACTGACTGAATATGAGCAGAAGGCATTAGAAGCTCTTAAGACAGAACTGAAAGCCAGCATCGAGAAGGGTGTTGCATTTGCAAACAAGCCTGCTAACTAGATCTTCATCTGAAAAACATGCTTCATTCAAGCTGATAACATTTTTCTTCTGATCATTTTGAGTTTTGTTTAATTATCTTTTTTTTTGCATCGGCGAGACATTTCTTGTTGCAGAATAAAGAATGTATTAGCTTCAGTTTGAAGATTTTGAGACATGACATTGAAGCAGATTTTATGAATCATCACCAAAAGTCATTACAGGAGCAAAGACCCCACCTTTAAAATGATGAAAACAGGAAAGGTCTCCAACGACCATACACATTAGTTACAAACTTTGGGGAATTATGACGATCAAGAAAATGATGTTCGTGTTTTTTTTCTTTTTCTTGCGTCGGCGAGACATTTGTTATTGTTAAATAAAGAATGTATTAGCTTGAAGATTTTGAGACATTACATTGGAGCAAATCTTTCGACTCATCACCAAAAGTCATTACAAGAACAAGACCCGCCTTTAAAATGATGAAATCGGGAACGATCTCTAACGATCACGACACGATCATAAACATCAGATACAAACTTTGCGAAATTATGGCAATCAACACAAGTTCTAAGATTCTTGGTCACTCTAATGGTTGTTCCTGGTGGAGTCACGAGAATACCAAAGGCAATAGCTAGCTTCTCGCTATGGTATGTCAACGCATATCCCTTTTCTTCTTCTGAATCCAGATTGTGCAGTTCCGATGTGATTTCCGCCACATAACCCGCAATCTTCAGCTGCTGATTGATTTCCGCCAGCATTTTATAGATTTCTTCCTTCCGCGGATGCGAAACATCGTCTACAATAAACTCATGAATGGTTCCTTGTAGCTCGATTGCACTGCATCCGGGTTTGGTATGGATTCTTTTCTCCTTCATGAGCGAACGCAATTCAGTCACTTTCTCCCATTTCCCAACCGAAGAGTATGTGTTGAGTAACAGAACGTAATCTCCAGCTTCTTCGGCTTTGAGTTCGATAAGATGAGAGATCACGCGTTCCCCAAGTTCCACATTTCCATGGACTCTACAAGCCCCGAGCAGCGTACGCCATATGGTGGTGTCTGGCTTCATCTCCATTGATTTTATAAGACTATAGGCTTTATCGAGTAGACGGGCACGTCCCAAGAGGTCAACGATGCACCCATAGTGATGTAAATTTGGCTGTATCTCAAACTCGCCGCTCCTCATCCTATCGAAAAACATCATTCCTTCATCGACCAACCCGGAATGGCTACACGCAGACAGTAGACCTGTTAGTGTCTGTTCCTCTGGAGGTATTCCAAACTTCAACATTTCGTTGAAAGCTTGAATGGCTTCTTTTCCGAATCCGTTCATGGCTAAACCCGAGATCATAGCCGTCCATGAGACCACGTTTTTTTCTCTCATTCGATTAAAGACTTCGTAAGCCTTATCCATAGACCCGCAACGTGAGTACATCGAAACCAGAGTGTTGCTCAAATTCAAAGCACCACCGAGCCCGTTTTCATCGATAAAAGCATGAACTTGTCTACCGAAATCCAATGCGCCCAAGTTGGCGCAAGCTTGTAGAGCCAGTAAGCATGTTACATCGTCTGGTTTTACACAGCCATCGACCTCGTTCATCATCTTATCAAACAAAACCAGAACGTCTCGTGTACGTTTGTTCCGCAGATAACACGAGGCGAGCATGTTCCAAGAAACGGTATCTCTCTGGGGAATTTCGTCGAACACTTTACAGGCATCAGTGCTGTTTTCACATGTGGAGTAGAGATCCATCAGAGTCGTCAAGAGAAGACTGTCCGAAAGAAACCCATCACTGAAAATCTTCCCGTGAATCTGCAAACCACAGAGTAAGTCACCTGATTTGATGCAACACTTGAGAGCAAAAGAAGACGAGAGTGGGTTAGCGGGAAGAAAGCTTTTTCGTCTGAGAGCTCGGAACAAGCGAAAACCTTCGCCGGGGGTTTGGCTGACGGAGAAAGCTCTGATCATGGTGTTGCAGTGAGAGACAGTTGGGTTACTCCTCTGGGAGAAAACCCGGCGCGAGTAATCGATGTCTCGAGGAACGAGAGAGAGAGCGAGACGGGAGAGGAAGTGGTGGAACACGTTAGAGTTTCTGATCAAGGAAGTGCGGAGTAAGACGGCGTGAATCTGACGGAGATGTAATTTCCCGGTGGAAGATACGATCAGAGAAACCAGGTGATCGTCGCTGCTTATGGACTTCAACATTTCTTGATAACGATGAAAATTTAATTATCTTGAGTTTTCACTTCTATTGTCACTAAGCATACAACAAATCTTTAGACATATTGTTTTGTATAAACACCAATATAATAAGATAAGAGCTCCGGAAGAGAAGTTGATAGGAGAAAATTGTCAAGGGATTCGCAAATCAAATATCAAATCCGATTTTGTTCTGATATATAAAGGAGTGACTGATCAAGAAATGTAAAATATTCTATCTTTTCTTGTACATCTACGTCTCTTCTACATAGAGATTTGTATCTTCATCATCATTTATACATACAACCTATTTCTTTTCTAACAGCTAAAACTCCATATATTGATTTAGTTTGTTGGGAAAAGACTAAACAGCCATTGTGGCACCAAGTAACCTACATGGAAAAATGGAGAAACCTCGTGTTCTTGCTTCTTTTACAAGGGTATTCCGTTCTTAGATTCTTGGTCACTCTAATGGTTTTAAGACTTCAGTTTTTTATTTTCCTTGTGATCATGCTCCATTTGATGGTCCCTGAGATGATCAAGCTTGAGAAGCTCCTACCTGTGATATGATCTTCCATGGAAGCAAACAAAGAAACAAATATTTTTTCAAGAAGGCACGTGGGGAAGAAACATGTTGATTTCGACAAGATATGATCACAAAGACCTCAAAGTGTGATTTCGTCTTTTTTTGGTTTTGTTTCTTGTTTGTGTTTTTGTGTGAGTGAATAAAGAAGAAAGAAGGGAGACATATATGATGTCTTCATGAGCCAGTTTCTCTGTTCAGAATTGTGTTGTATATATTAACTATCATTGATCGATACAATCTCTCTTTTATCAAACAAAAGTGTTAAAGACGAAAAAATTGAATCTAGGGTTTCAGGTTTTCTCCAATTTGATTTTGGAGAGTTTGGGGAAGAAGAACGGTCGTAATTTGTTTTTATTTTATTTTTATTTTAGCACAATTTTGCATGGTCAATACAAACTTAGTAATTAATTTGCCAATACAATAAATAGAGCATTTTTTTTTTTTGCAAAATTGAAAAAAATTGAGGATTGTGTTTTGGAAAAGAAAACTAAAAAAAAAACTAAAAAAAAAGTGACGGTTATCTTATTATATAAACTTTATATAATAAGATAGGGAGTATTAGGGTTTTAAAATCCCTCTTGTTACCAAAACTCCTCAAGTGCCTTCCCAACGTCGCCTGAGTCCGACTCTCTCTCTCTCCAGTAAAGCCAACTAGCTTTCTCTCTTTGCTGTGCGTTTCTTTCAACCTTATCAAATCTTATTGCTTCGCAAATTGTTGACCTCGTTTATTCTTTTTCTCCTAATTGTTAATTAGTCTTCGCTTGTTGTATTGTTCTATTCAGGCGGCCATGGAATCTCGGATTTTGCAGTCTTCTTTTTACTCCCTTGACGCTGCCTTCTCCTCCGCTTCCATCAATCGATACCGTTTCTCCTCCGTAGCATCACCACCGAAACCTTTTTCCATCGTCTTTCCTCAAACGACGACGAGAACAATGAGGTTAAAGGCATCGAAGAATGATGAGAGTTTCACTTACAAAGATTCGGGTGTGGATATCGATGCTGGGACTGAGCTCACTAGACGAATCATGAAGATGGTTCCTGGGATCGGCGGATTCAGTGGCGGCTTTACAATAGGTATATTATTAAATAAAAAACTGCAAAATTTCATTCAGAGTTTTGGTGTTCTAATGAGTGTGGCTTTGTTTGTTTGATGAGCAGGTGATTATACTTTTGTAGTTGGTATGGATGGTGTAGGGACTAAACTTAAATTGCCATTTGAGACTGGAATTCATGACACCATTGGAATCGACTTGGTAACTCACGCACACAAAAAAAAAACAAGTCTTTTGTGTTACTTTATGCCACTCATGGGTTTTACTTTTGTTTCAGGTCGCCATGAGTGTGAATGATATTGTTACTTGTGGTGCAACCCCCGTGGGTTTCGTAGATTACTTTGGTTGTAGTCGTCTCGATGTAGACCTTGCAGAGAAGGTATCATTGCTTGCTTCAACTCTTTTCCCTTTGATCTTGTTTGGTGCTTTAGGAGTTAACATTATTATGCTTTGTTTCTAGGTCATTAAAGGGATGGTTGATGGTTGTCAGCAATCCAGCTACGACCCCATGAATCCCTGTCGCCTCTTAGGAGGAGAGGTAGGTATTTCTTACAGTTAGATCAAATCCCAGTCCTTGACAAATTGCTAATTTTGTTTTGATTTTTGGTTGTTTTAGACAGCAGAGATGCCCGGCTTTCATGCCAAGGGTGAGTACGAACTCGTTGGGGTTGCAATAGGCCAAGTGCAGAAAGATTCTTATATAGATGGGAAAAACATAGTTGCTGGAGATGTTCTTATTGGTCTCCCTTCTAGCGGTCTTCATTCCAATGGTTACTCTTTAGCAAGAAGGTAAGTTAGTGACAATAATTTAGTTTATTGGCACTAAAATTATTTATTCAATGAAAATTGTTTACATGCAGGGTAGTGGCTCAAAGCGGGTTTTCACTGAAAGATGAACTTCCAGGTGGATCAAGTACCCTTGGTGAAGCTCTAATGGTACCTACTATAATTTATGTGAAACAGGTAGGTTCTTTTTTTTTTTTTGGTCATCATCCAATTTGTAACCATCCCATGACACAATTCATGTTTTTTTTTTTGTCAACAAAAATTTCATCATCCAATTTTTCTCTCTATTCACATTTCACAGGTACTTGACCTAATCAACAAAGGAGGAGTGAAGGGGCTAGCTCATATAACAGGGGGAGGTTTCACAGACAACATTCCCCGAATCTTACCAGATGGTTTGGGTGTTGTTATTCACACCGATGCTTGGGAACTTCCACCTTTGTTCAGTTTTATCCAAAAGGTAATATGAGAGAATCATAGATAGCATGTAACAATCTTTATACTTTAGAATAATGTCTGATTGTTTTGTCTTGGTTATTATATATATATAGCATGGGAATGTAGAAGACGGTGAGATGAGAAGGACGTTTAATATGGGAATTGGGATGGTAATGGTGGTCAGTCCAGAGGCGGCTTTGAGAATATTAGGAGAAGTTGAGAATGGCAACTATGTTGCATATCGCATAGGAGAAGTTATGAATGGTGAAGGCGTAACCTATCTTTAGAACATGTTGTGTGCTTTAATTTGTTTTGGTTTTAAGACTTTTGTGTTCCTTATAAGGTTTTTCTTCCCACCGCTTTTGAGAGTTAATACAGAAGTAATTGTTTGCGTTTTTAAAAAGTAATTGTTTCCGTTTTTAAGAGTTTACCAACCAGGAGATTAGGCATTTTAAAAAAACGGATAGTTCTAATTTTGTAACATATATATAAATGTGTAGACTTTTGTTAAGGGAGAAGTCCCGTTTTAGGGACATCTAGAGAACCGAGTACCTCAAAGCTCATTAATTACTATCGATATCTTCACACACTAAATAAATTACTGTATATAACACCATTGATGTCTTGTATGATTGTAACTCACCTCCTCAAAATTATATATTTAAAACTCATGTCCAAAATTAAAAAAAAAATTGAGATTGAGATTTTGGAGATGAAGTGGAAAACTGAAACTAGGAAGTGTCTTGGACCATAGTGTCTTTTGGTTCAAAGTTAGTCTCTTTGTCCTCCGCTCATTAACATACCCTGTATCAGGGGTATTTTTTAGTTCGAATCTCACTTGAGAGAAGGGATATTTTCAGAAAAAACATATTAAAAACTGACTCTGAATCCACGGATATTAGAATCTACACTTGAATTTTGAGGTTATATAAAAAAAGCCCTAAAGTTTTCCAGGTGTTGCGTTCTTGTAGTTGTATGGCCTTGTTTTTATGGATCCTAGGGCAAAAAAAAATTTAGACCCTTTAAATTTGAGTTTTTTTTTTGTTAAATAACTTTTTAAAAGCTTTTTGTTAATTATTTTTTAAATTCTTAAAGCAAAAAAAAATACATTATATATATATATATATATTTTAAAGTGTGCCTTATTAGAACGCGGAGTTGGACTCCAAAGCGTGTCATAAATGTGTAAAACTCGAAACAGATGTATAAACCTCCATCTAGATAATAAACCTTTAATAAACAAAATAACTAAACTCTTGTCTCATAAATGTGTAAAACATTACATTATAAACCCAAACCGGATGCATGAACCTTCATCTGACGTAAACACTTAATAAAACAAACTAAAACTTAGTTACATAATTGTGTAAATTAACAATACATGAAAGAACAGACTTTACCCATGTGTGTGACACATGCTGTGTTACTGTGTGAAACAAGTGCTGTTGCACAAGTGTTTAGCGATGAGAGTTGAACGGAACGTAAAGATGTGAAAGCACACGTGTCTATGTGAAGATGTGATTACGCACATGTATGAAGTGTTGTTGGGTTTTAGGATCTTGTTGATAAGATCCAAGAAGAGTTGATTGGGCCACATGGGCTTCGATGAAAAGAGAAATGCGGATTTGGTATCGAAGAAAAGCCTAAGTGAGGAATCCTAAGTCACGTGAGATGTGGAGCTTGGTGTTTTAGGGTTTTACCCTTTTGGTTAAATAGGACTAGGTGGTGACAAAAACACTCGCGCACCTAAGATTCTATTGTAAGATGCACACATGTGTGGCGTCGTTCCACCAGACAAGATTTATAGATTTGTTGGTGGTGATTGTCTATAAAGACTGTAGCCGTTGAGAAAACCGTGATGCACCGGTGCTGTCGGTTGGTAGTCAAGCATGCGGATTTGATACTTGTCTTCATGATTAATTCATCTAGAAAAAAATGGTAGACATTGTAGTGCCGGATACCATACGCAATTGTAGTTGCATTCTTGTTCTAGTGGATTTGTTCCGGACTAGGTCCCGGGGTTGTAGGAAAACTGAACATTGTGAAAAAAACTCTATGTGTTCTTTACTTTATGCACGTGCATACTCATTGTGTTGTCTTATCGCTCGAACGTATAGATTTATCCCGAATCCGCACTTTCAATACACCCATACCAATTCATGCATAGTGCGACATACATAAAGAAAAAAAAATCACAAACGAGTTGTAAAAAGTGTTTTGGGAAAATTGCTCCTTATTTATAATATATATTAATTTCAAACATCATTTTAAGCATAATAAAAAAAGCTGTTGGTAATATAAGTATGGTTTTTGTAAATATCACAATTTTCACTGCCAATGTCTTATGAAATATTCATAAAACAATTCATAAATTCTTGGAAACTTTTACATGTTTCTAGAAATTTTTACATGTTTTTAGAAATTTTTACATGTATCTAGAAATTTTGATGTGTTTACCATGTAAAAATGTTGTTCATCTTCCTTATTATTATTTTTTTTTTTTTTTCATATGTACTCCAAAATAGTGAAATCTAACGCGAATTGCAGTCTTCCAAAATCTTAACTTTCGTATTAAACCTCGTCGAAACTTATAAGCATATAATTCTATTAGCCACATGTACCTTTCCGTTTGATTATATTGGAAACATGATTTTCGTCTTGGTTTCGTCAAGAATCAACTTGGTGATTGATTTTTAGTCCCAAAAAATTAGTCCCCGAAGAGACATGTTGTCAAAACAAAAGATTTGCTGAATTTGGCATTAGACGGTTTTGGGAGGCACTACAAGAATTGGACAATATAGCTACAAAATATTTTATAGCTATGATATATTTTTGGGTCGACGATCTATTTCCCTCCCAAAACTTTCATATAGCGTCAGTTCCACACAGATTTTGGGCCTCGATCTGTTTCCACAAGGATTGAAAGTTAAAGACTTAATTCCCCACAAAATAAAAGTTCTAACTTTAAATCCACACAGTGGTCGGTTAAGTCGGTTTATGAGTCAAATCTGATACCAAACCACCTAAGACCGAAAACAAACCGAATTAGAAAACCGAATTATAGAAATCGACCCGAATTAGAAAGTTTTTTTCGAGAAAAAGTCCAAATTTTCATTAAGAAAAAAACACCTTTTCACTTTCCCATTTTTGGATTCTGGTGATTTTCAAAAAAAAAAAAAATCACGAGTGTCACTTGTGTTCTCTGTAACCATTTTATTTTGCTCTCTTCTTCTTTTTCATTGAGAATCTAGAGTTTGTGTTAAGAAAAAAATGGATTCTGATCTTTATATCTTTGATGGGTCTTCATCTTCTTCCTCAATTTGTCACAGTACTGATCTAGATATGTTTTCTTCCGACACAACAACAACATCAACAACAGATCTCTTCTGCAACTGACCCGAAAAGAAGTTACCTGATTTGAAAAAATTTGACAAAGAGAAATTATGAGAGAAATGGGGGAAGATCTCAGATATATATAGGCGTAGGAGACAAAAAGTAACATCATTACGAATCGTGAATCAGCGAAACACTTTCGCTTCCCAAGAAAAAGGAAAATTTTACTAAGTCCATAGACATTGCCGAAGCACTCGACACTAACACTGGGAACGGTTCGGCAACATTAACGAAAACAGTTCGGCAAAATCACCAGAGTCGTTTCGGCCTTTTTGTCAAGAACTGGTCGGCATGATAAACGCAGCGAGTTGATTCGAGTCTTTGCTACTCTCAAACTCGGCACTATCGTCACCAATACTGCCGATCTGGGGGGCTAACTGTTGGGGATCAATCTCCACCTCTGAGATCAACGGTGAAACGGCTAAGTATAAAAATAAAGCCTAGCAGATCCATCTTGCTTCGACATGATGCCGAGCCCAGCAGTGAAGTATGCCGAGCCAAATGGTCCGGCGGTAAGGCTTTCGGTGAAGTAAATCAAACGGCTCGGAAAAACAAGGTAAATTGTTTGGCGTTCGATCAGGCGAATAGAACGGCTCGGCGTAAATTCCGAACGGTTCTGTGAAAGAGGTGAATGGCTTGGCGGAGATGCCGAGAGGTTCGACAAGCGAGATGCTCCATTCGAGGACATGACAAACCAATTGAATCCCGAGCCAAAGCCTTCATTGGGCCGAACAGATCCCAAAAAAACCCAATGGGCCGAACCAATCTTAAGGGATCCATAATGTCGAGCCAAACGAGCCATCTGTGGCCCGTAAGACGTAGCCGACATGAAGAAAGGAAATTCCCGAAGATTTAGGAAGTTTTCTTTTTATCGTTTAGGAATAAGCCTAACCGACTTAAATTCTTATAAATACCAATGTACTTCCCTGAAAAAGGGATGGATAATTTTACCTAGCAGGAACTCTGTACTTCTGCTCTCATATGAAAAGCTTTCAAAACAACAATAAAAACTACCTCATGATCTTTGTGTTGTGGTTTTAACCTAGAAATTTCTGTTCCCTCTAAAAAGTCTTCACAAATTCAATTGTGTTAGTTTCGACTCCTACAACAAGGAACTCTCCAGGTTTAACATATTTGAGTGGTTGCTTTCATATGAAAGATTTGGGAAAATTGAAGTATTTTCTTGGTTTGGAAGTAGTACGAAACAATGAGGGTATATATGTGTCCCAAAAGAAGTACGCCTTTGATACTATTTTGATGGTGGGTTTCTTGGTGGTAAGCATGTAGAGTTTCCGATGGAGCCGAATCATCAGTTGGCAAAATCGACAAGTAATGTACTTGTTGATCCGGGGAAATATTGGAGACTTGTTGGAAGGTTAATTTAGCTACCTGCGACTAGACCATATCTTGCTTACTCGGTTCATATCTTATCTCGGTTCATGCACGAGCCAAGAGAAGATCATTGTATGGCTGCATTGAGGGTTGTTACTTGAAAGGATGTCCAGGACTAGGAATTCTTTTGAAAGCTAACTATAATTTCCATCTTACAGCTTGGTGCTATTCAAATTGGCTGGATGTCCCATGACGAGGAAATCTTTGAATGGGTGGTCGATACAGTTGGGAAATTCACCAGTATCGTGGAAGTCAAAGAAGCAGGATGTAATATCTTGTTCTTAAGCAGTAGCATATTACCGAGCTATGGTTGCTGCTTTGAAGGAGTTGAAGTGGATAAAGAGTGTGATGTCATCTATAGGTATTGCACATGTTGGTGCAATTGATTTATATTGTGACAGTCAATCTGCACTTCACATTGCCGCTAATCTGGTGTTTCATGAGCGAATGAAACATGTGGATGAAACATGTGGAGATTGATTGCCATTTCATCAGAGACGATATACAAGCAGAGATTGTTCAAACGAAGCATGTTTTTACGACTGATCAATTGGCGGATGTGTTCTCTAAAGTACTTGGTGGACGTCTGTTTCAAGTAATTTTGTCCAAGTTGGGCATTCGAGATTTCCATGCTCCAACTTAAGGGGGTATTAAAAGATACATTATATTGGGTTTTTGTATATTACAGTTGAGCTTAATTATATTCATTATGTTAATTTTATCTTAGGGTTTATATATATTTGTATATAGCTGTTTATGTTCTTTTGAAATATAATAAGATATAATTTTTTATTGTGCATTATTACAGGAGTTTCAAAGTTACTAAGCACAAAATAAGGAAGGCATGATTGTATTATTTACTATTTATATTATGAGTAAACGTATGAATACATTTGGTAATTGGTATATACAAAAGCTCGGAGGTGGTGGATTCTAAGGACGTCTATTAACGCGCGCACAAGCTCCAGCACTGTTCGGCGGTGTCTACGACGACGGTTCCAGCGAAATTTGTGCACTTAAACTTTTTTCCATAGGGATAGCACGGTGGTTCTTTTACCTTTTCACCCGTGATAGGATTTACTATCGGGTCGTCTTTGAAAAGATCTCTAAAAAAAATCTACAAAAAGAAGTAACATTTAAGCAGACTATATATGGAGGATATGATTGTATTATAATGGTAATGACGACAAAAAGATGAACGAAACCTAAACTATTTGTAACATTAACTTACTGCATTCATGAAGACTAGCGAGGGAAACGAGGACGATACAAAAGATAGCAAATTTGCATGACGACATAGTGATTTTTTGCTCTCCAAAGATAAGTTTTGTTGTTTTATGATAGAAAACCTTACATGCAAACATATATATATAAATCTCTAATTACTAGTACAATCTTTGTAAGGTGGTCTGAAAACTGTCAATTGATTTGTTTGGCTAGTTTTATTTCTTTTCTATTCTAAAATATTGATGGTTAAAGTTATAATTACCTATTTAAAATCTCTAAATGATCAATATTTATTATTGAAGATTTGTAGCCATTCGTTGTAGATTTATAGCTATTATAAGCCATGTAAATATTCGCCTGTTGTTCTCTACAAGAAGAGATAACATGTTTTTACTTCTAATGTACAAATCGTTTTGCCTCGTAAACATCTCTTTATCAGATTAATAAAAATACAAACATTAGAATCTTTTGAGCTTTAATCATACAACAACAAAAAGTTCCAAAATTTCAGATTCGATAATGGGAAATAAACCAATTCTAAGTGAGACATGTAAAAAGCAACAAGAAGCAAACTCGTTGTATCTTCTGAACCTTCCGTCTCTTCTTCCAACATTGCCACCACCACTAGAATTGGGAAGCTCATGTTTTCCGGTTATTTAGGTGATGAGTCGGATAAGCCAAACTCAGTAAGAATGCGCTCCAACCGAAATCGACGAAGCACCGCTACGGTCAGAAAAATCCAGACCCGGTTTTTCCTATGTGCAGCAGGTGCATTTGCACTAATCTAGGGCCCAAATTCAAAAATTTATCTAATTGGAAGGCACAAATTTTATTTATAAGTTTAACAACTAGGCCCAAAAAATTGAAACCCAAATATACTTATCAAAATCAGAATCTCTAGATAAAAACCTAATAAACCGTTGCTTTAATTTAGGTGTAGTTAGGGGTTTTTTTTTTATTGCACCGGGTCTCGTCAATAATTGAGCCGGATCTGGCAAAATTTCCCTCGGAGAGTATCTTTGTTCAAACGCTCGTAAGACAAGAACGTTTAACTGTTAATCGCATAAACTATTTACAAGAAAGCTATATGTCAACCAAATCGAAAGCGATGAAACTTCACTATCCTCTTTTTTTAACAAAAACAAGCCGGAGAGTCCGAGAAAATTGTTGGGGGTGATTTTACGCCTTCCAATGAATGATCGTCATGTTAGCAGAATAGTAGACTACCCTTATTCTGGAGAGGAGGGTGACCTACTACCGTTCAGGAAAGACACTCATTCTCCTATGGAACATATGTCTGATGGGACTCTACTTATCTATTAAATCCGTGGGACTAGCTAGGGGTACGACCTCTATAAATACTTCTCCTAAACAAAGATGAGATGGAAGGTAGAACACAAGAGGAAAAAAAGTAACGAACGATCCCGACAAGTATTTCTTCCCGGGAGGATCTCTTATGATCCGACCATTAGGAAGAGAATTCTAACCCGCTCTTCTTTAAGGAATTTTTTTTTTACTATGTTGATATCACCAAACATTATATTGGGACCTCAATCCTTGGACAAGATCTCAAACTTAACCCACATTCACCTCCTGATAAACTTATTCTCAATGGTTGTTACCTGACTTAGGCGTCAGAGAGTTTCCGGACTCGCTTTCCGAGAGACTATCCTGACAATGCTTCTCATGCATGTTCATCTTCTCATCCACGATGCCGGCAGGGCAATTCTCTCAGGAACATCAGCTTTGTCCTGAATGTAACTTATCCCCTAGATGACGGAACTACTATTCTATGCTCTCTCGCTATTTCCGAGAGTAGTTGAAGTTAACGCAGAAGACCACGAGACAAGACAACCGTACGGAGGACCCGAAATCACATATGAACACCTTTTATTTGTCAACAACTTAACAAACAAACTAAAACGGTTTAGAAATCCAAATCGGAAGTCCGAATACTAATCATTCATTTTTCTATAGATTTAAATGATCAAATATTTTGTTTTTGTTATCTTTTCATTTTGTTGCGAGATAAAATCATATACGAAAGTTTGTAAAGTATATTTTTTGTTTGTGTATTTTTCTTATTTTCGAATATATACTTATATTTATTTAAAAATATAAAATATTCGGTTCGACTGATTAAATCATTCTAAGCAACCATTCAATAACGTTGATGAGTTGGTGTCCAATCCGATGTTCAAGACATTGTTTCCCTCCCTGCCTTTGATGGTTAAGGAAAAGTTGGCGAAAAAATTTAGAAACACGTTTTTGACGGAAAATGCAGAAATGCATTCTTGGCGAAAAAATGTGAAAATACATTAATGCGGAATCATAGTTTTAGCGAAAAAAATGTGGAAACACGTTTTGGTAAAGAAAATATAAATCATCTATACTATATAAAAATTCATGCTATTTGAAACTAAAAGATTGCACGTAGGATTTTAAACGATCAATCATTATACGTCACATTAGCATTTAAAATTAAGTTAATTTCTTTTTGTTGTTAATAGGAATTTTTCCATTTTCTTAAAATTTATTTTTTCGCAATTTTTTTCATTTAAAAAAATCTATGCATTTTGGAAAATGTAAAGTGAAATGAAATAAAATGAAAAAGTAAACATAACAAAACATACATATATGAAATAAAGAAGCATATACAATTTTGCTAATACATGGATTACTAAATCGCTAGATCCAAATGAAAACAAAAAATGGAAAATTGTATAATTGAGTGAATAAAGAAAAAATGTAAATAGGAATTTTTTTTAGGAAATAGTTTATGTATAAATATGTATATATGTGTGTGTTAAAGTATGTTTGTGACTTTATGTGTTTTTTTCAAGTTTTTATGCATGCATATTTTGGTTTTTTATATGTGTTACTCTCCGCAAATTAATTTGGATTTTTTTTGAATAATGTGCTTCTTAAGTTACTAGATTATAATTATGTTAAATCATATTTATTTGCTTTGGTTTTTTTTTTGTTATGCAGAGCGTTTTGGAAATTGATTATCGAGGTATATAACTTTATATTTTTGTCACTTATATAATTTTTTATTTTGAATTCTAAGAGTTTGATCTCTGATCATATTAAATTTCCATAAAAAAAATTACTACACTCAATCATTTGTTTTTTTAATATTTAGCAAATATTATGCAATACGAACAAATTAATGTTTTCTAATATATGAATGTAAATTAGATACAATATATATATATATATATATATATATATATTAACTGATTTTTTTAGAAAGATATAGCTTAATTAAAAAACCAATTAAACTTGTGGTGCTTAAAGTATTTTCAAAATGTAATGCTTACATTTTTCTCATGAGTCTCAGTAAAACTATAGCTGCTTCACCTTCCACTTTCGTCTAAAAATTTTTCCGCTTGGTTTTTAACGAGTTTGAAAAAAGTTTTAGTATTCAATACTATATAAAAGCTGAAGCTATTTGCTTCAAGCCAAATCCATCTGATTTGGATTTTCTATAGCTTGTGTGTCCATTCAGTTATTGTAGTGGTAGAATTTTTAAAATATTATACGTATGCAATAGATCCTAAGATGTTATGTCATATATAATATTTTTGTACACATGATTATGTGTGTAAATACTATTGTATGCAATTAGATTTTACTTGGAATAAGATGCTTATATGTTAAACTTAAATATATTATGCTGCTACTTCTGAGATGCAATGAGCACAGAAAATTATCATAAAGATGATATTAATAAAGTCATTCACAAAGATATATTAGTATTGAATTAAAGGTCGATTCAGACAATAAGAATAAAACATAAATTATTTATAAATATAAATGATATATACAATTAATGAATAAAAATATATAAGCGGGAAATGAATTTTTTATCTTGTTAATACTAAGTTAAGGATACTGTAAAATATAAACTATGAGTTGGTTATAGCTTTTGAACAAATTGAGAAAATAAGTACAATAATCATCAAGTAACATATATATACATATCAAATTCAAGTATTTTACTCATATAGAATTATTTGACTATAAATATTACAAAAAACATAAACTAAAAATTATTAAATTTGCATATTAAAAATCCAATAAATCAAAAAAATATTTACAATATACACAAATATATTATATTATTGGCCATTGATAATCAATTTATTTTTTAGATTTACACTGCTAGGTTTTTTAAATTATATATTTGAAAATTTAATGATAAAATCGTTATAAATTTACATTAATTGACATGTGTCTTTACATTAATTGTAAATATAAATATAAATTTAAATTAAAACTTATAAACACATAATAATAAATAATATAGTGTCATAAAACATAAATTTAATACACTTAAATAATATCAAGTTTAAACTTTGTTTACCTTTTCATTTTCCTCTTTTGTGAAATTTATTCTCCAATTGGTCATATTTTCTTACATTTATATGCAAATTACTTTTCTATATTCAATGGTTTTGTTATTCATTAGTATATATTATCACGTTTATATTAGTTATAAATAAATTTTTTGATATTTTTATAGAGGTAGAAAACATGACTTCGGGACAGGATTTTGCGGAAATGAAAACATGACAAAAATTAGAGAAGCGAAATAGTTGTTCCATTTATGTTACATTTAAAGTTTGGCACAAAAATAGGATGGGACGGGACGAAATGATAATTCTCAAAAATATAAACAAATATAATAATCATAAAAATCATATAAATGAATTATTATTTTACATAATATAAAAATTAATAAATTTGTTACATTTAATGAAAATAGCAAATAAAGATAAAGTTTGTGTGTAATATTTCGTCTTTTCTATTATTAGAAGATACATATTCAATTTTATTCGACCACCTCTTGGATGGGTATAATATAATTTCGACACAGCTTTAAATTTTGCAACATAACAAGTCGTTGCTGGATGGATTGTCCGGAATTATGACGGGATCTCAAAATATAGGAGATCAACAAATTTGAGCTCTACAATATCGCCTTTAGAGGCAGAAGGAAATGCTATATTGATGGCTATATAAAGTGTATATTTCATGGTTCTCTATACAAAATTTTTGAAGAAGATTGATAAGTTCTGATAAATATTATACATGGCTCTTTTCGGGATATAAGTATGGAAAGCATATGTCAAGATATTAGTTTTTGGTCAGAAAATAGTGTATATTTCATGGTTTTCTATAAGAAAGTTTTGAAGAAGATTGACAAGTTCTGATAAATATTATACATGGCTCTTTTCGGGATATAAGTATGGAAAATATGGGTGTCGAATACCACAATACTAAATTTGTTAAGGAAAACGTTATGGAACTGAAACTTCTATGAGAAAGAAACAAGCACGAAAGATCCAGAGATGGTTTTTTATTGATTTGCTTTAAGAGCTCCGAATACAAGGATTATTTAGAGAAATCGCAAGTATTCCTTGCTAGGTCAAAATTGCGGATACTCTTTTAGGGTACAAGTACATGTGTATTTATATGCAAAATAAGACGGTAGTTTTCAGCCCTAAACTGATAAGGAAACTTTTGTTTTTTTTCGCTTCTTTCCTTTCTTGATGATTATCCTTCCTTTTTCTCGTAAATCTTCTAGGTCGGCAGAAAATTATGGGCTTCTCACTTTGACTCGGCCCATTGTATCTCGAAGCCGCCGACCTACATTGCTGATATGGATGAGGATTTCTACGATGTCGTTGCTCTATCTTGGTCTTGGGCTCATCATTCCCACTCATGCCTCGCCTTGTCCCCTCTCTTTAACGGCTTAACTAGGTCTATGCCCATATTTAACCATTTTCGCCTATAGATCCAGTGAGGTGGGATCTGACCCCAACAGTTAGCCCTCCAGCTCGTCAGTTTCTGTTTTGATAGTGACGAGGTAAAAGTGATCGATGATGGGATTATCGTACCAAGCTAGTTCAGTGAAAATGTTAGGCCGAGCTACAAAATTGTCGAGCTGCAGAAGAGGTTGGTAGATGTATGTAGATCGATGCGGATTCTGAATCGATACGTTCCTTTTTGGCGGACACGTGGCATATTTTGGGCCACACATTTTGACGAGACACCGAAAAGGAACCTCGATTCATCCTCAATATGCCTCCTAGGTTAATCATTGCTCCTAGGGTCTCGTTCTCCTCCTATAAATATTAGTCTTCAGCCTTCAGTTTCTCATTTTAATCTTCATCCGAAAAGGTAGAACTCTTCTTCCTCTTTCTCTTGTTATTTATTCTCCGCCGTAGATTCTGTTGTTACTCTGTCGTACTTTCCATACTTTCTCGTCTGCAAATCATGTCTTTGAGTCTGAATTCGCGAAATTCTCCTATTTCCAGTGAAAGGACTCCAACTCACACCGAGGAATCATTGACTTCCTTTAGTTCTTCAACGGATTCTTTGCCTCTTCTGGTGATTCGATGTTCTTCGCTTGACCGAGAAGAGGTCACCTCACGTTCTGCGGTGGCTGATATCCACGAGGATCTGGAGCCCCCTTCACCTCGGCAAGTGTCAGAGGGTCAAGATCTTGCAGATCTGGATGAACAGATCGCCGAGTCTGACGAATAGGTCGGTAGTTAGGAGGAGGCAGATTTCTCCGAAATGGAGATGGAAGAGGAAAATGCCCCCAAGCCCTGTGCCAAAAAGCATACTGTGAAAGGCAAAAAGGCACCCCAGAAGAAAGGTCGTCAAACCAAGCCTAAGCCGGTCTGCGATAATAACTATGGCATCTTTCCCTCGACGTCGTCAGCAGAGTCCCTTGAGTTTATGAGGGCGGAGTGTGGAATGTCTTTCGATCTGGAATTCATGGTTCCCACGCCATAGCAGCGCCTATGGGACTCCCCAGAGGGATACATCTGCCTATATGAGGTGATGTTCGAATAATGTCGCCATTGGTTTTCGCTGCCATACCATTTTGTTAAATACGTCGAGAACCGCAAAGTTGCTTTCACGCAGATGACCACAGCGGGTATTTGTACTTTTGTTGGCCTGATAGTTCTAGGAGCCAAGGTCGGGATTGAGATCTCCGTCAAAATGTTTGAGCAAAACTCCTCGCTCAACCAGGGCTCAAAACCTAGGCATTTTTACACAAGTATGAGTGCTGGATGTAAATTGATCTCGGATTTCAAGATCAAGGTCAATGGATGGAACGAGAGATATTTCTTCGTCAAGATAGATCTTTTATCAGTCTCTAATGTCGCGAGTTGCTACAAAGCTGAATGGAACCCTTCGATGTGTAGATGTTTTAATTCTCTCGTAGTTTGTTGGATCTTTGAATTAATTTTCTAATCTCGGGTTCTCTTTTTATTTCAGCTCGTCATCCTAACACTAAATCCATCTCGTCATCACCCTTTAAGGACGATTTCAAAAACTTGAAGAAGGCTAAACGACGTCGATGGCCGCAGTTTACACTTGAGCGAGTTTAAAAGGCGCGATATGTGATAAGTAAGTGTTTTTTTAGTTTTGGCTTATCCTTAACTCGACCTTTTCATTAATAGTTACTTTTTGCTCCGCGTAGGCCGGTGGAACAAGAAGTACCGGGAGGCCGAGATGAGTCTTCTTGAGAACTTCCCCTATTGCGCATCCAGTTTTACAGAAACCCTCCAACCAAAAGCCAAGGTTGGAGTTTTGGGGCAAACACCTACCGAGACAATGCCTCCTACTACTGAGGCCGGTGTCGCCTCTCTGGCTGAAGACAATACTGGAGATCAGCTCATCCAGAAGTCGTCGAATGGGAAATCCGACCAAGATCCCGAAACAAAGGATCTTGGACGAGGAGATGCCACGGAACAAGCGGCCGAGAAGAGAGTGGTCGAAAGGCCGAGGCCGAGAAAAAGGCTAGGCAATGAGCTCGGTTGTCAGAAGCTAAGAAGGGAACGATTGCCGCTTCCCTTAAAGATAAAGAGCCATCTTGCAAGCAAGTCGAAGTAGTCCTCAAGAGCGGAGATGCTTCAAAGCTTCAGATTGACAGACCTCGTGAGGTCTTGTCATCGAATTCACCCACTGCTCAAAACTTGGGTGCAAAATCTCATGCCGCTCTCCCAGCCAGCGGCTTAAAGAAGAAGGTGGTAGATGACCATTCCGGGAGTTCTCCTGCTCCGGATCGTACTACACCTATCGAGCTTTTGAGGAAGGTCGGCGCCCCTTCATGCAGTCTTCCCAAGGTCGAAGGCATGACACATCCTAAGCAGTATGAAAACGTTACCCGGGACATAGTGAAGGTAAGTTTTTTTTTATATCTGTTTATTCCTTTGACTTTGTTTCTGGCTTTTTGAGGGACTTATCGGATTATTTTGCAAGTTATGCATTCGGTGAATGCCCTGGCGTGCTCTTATGAATACGAGGCTGGAAAAAGTGAGAAGAGTCTCTCAGGGAGAGTGGCGGAGGCTAGAGTAGCCGAGGTAGAGAAAACTCTGTCTGATGAGATGAGAAAGGCCCGTCACTGGGAGGACCTGGCTGAGGCTCTCAAGGAAGAAGGGAACCAAGCTGTTGCTGCTGCTAAAGAGGCATTAACCAGAGCGGCTAAGGTTACAGACGAGTTCGAGCTGTTGAAGAAGCACTCCGACTTGGACCAGGAGCGACTTCGTTAATTTAGTGCCAACTTGGCGCACGAGGTCGAGGCCAAGACTTGAGAGCTGATGGCTTCCAAGTACTCCTGTCGCTTGGGATGGATCCAGGAGTACATCGAGTTTCAGGATCGGTTTGACAAGGTCGCTTTCAAGCTATGCCTAGCCAGGGGCCTTTGCCTGCGTCAAGCTTTTACGGGATGTAGAGAGGGGTCCCGATCTCTAACGAGAAGATGGAGCGACTGGCCAAAAATGATAAGAAATTTACGACCGAGGTGATTGCTCTCAATGTTGCCAACCTCGATAAAAACATCTTCGTCGTCACTCCGCCGAACTCCTCCCATGGGCACGATGCTTCTTCCGATGCCCCAGATGGAATTGATGAGCATGGGACTCATCTTCCTCGTGGACCTTCTCCCGAGGACAAGACACAAGCCAGCGGTAAAGAGTGAAGCCGCGTGTGGGTTTTACATTTTGTTGCTTTTTTTTTTAAATATAGTTTTCGAACATGGTGCCCCCCTTCGTGGGACTTATTGATGCTTTGTATACATTGCCCCAATCTTTGGAGGTTTATTTTAGTGGAGCTTCTTACTCTTTTTTGTTTATGTTTTTATGTTGCCATGCTTTGAGCTATTTTGTATTGACTGTTTTAGCTCGTTCCTGTTTATAAGGCCGAGATTTCTTATTTAGATCGTATCGTAAGCTTTGACATAGTTTTGCGAAGCTTGCTTTTTTGTGCCGTATTTATGACTTGTCACATGTTTGACTAATCTTATACCGATGTGATGTACTCCCAGTACTTAGTCGTTTTGATATATTTGAATCTAGCATTTTTAAGTATCTCGTATTCGTTGGCATACGATTAATACTTATGTTTTCAAGATGTTTTGACTAGCGATCTGTTTGCTATATTTTGAATTTGAACATATTCATGAATTTCATATTGAATGACATACCTTACTTATTATGTTTTCTAGATGTTATGACCAGCGAATGTTTGTTGGGTTTAGATGTTTACTTCGGTTTACGAGCACATTTCCTTCAATATGCCCACTCCGATAATCAATATAGCGCGCTTAAATATCCATTAAGGATGTAGTAGAAAAGATATGTTCATGACGTATCAGTTCATTTTTGTGGCCAGCAACAATGAGTTTGATAATTATATCAATGAGTCTGTTTTGGTTAAGACTTGATGTTTTTGTGAGATAGTAAATAAGTCAAAGGATATGTCTTGATTAATGTTTGCGAAAATCGACTTTCAAGAGATAGGAGTATACATGTATACGTACCCACTCTCTCCCACCTTTTTAAGGAGGGGGCAGCTGAACTCATCCTAAGATGAGTTCCCTACGTACCCCTTTCATGGATCAAGTCACCTCGTAGTTCGTAGGTGATATGACTTAGTGATAGTATTTTTTCAGATGCATTGCGTTCCAAGATCATTGAATTGGCATGTCAGCCATGTTAACGAGGTCGTAGACATTAGGCAAACTACTTTGGAGATTTTATAAGGTCCTTCCCAGTTCGCTCTTAACTTATCATTCGTTTCTGCCGTATTCTGGAAGACTTTCCGCAGAACTAAGTCTCCTTTGTAGAACTTCCGATTTCGAACATTAGAGTTGTAATACTTAGTCGTTGCTTGCCGATAATTCTGGATCTTGATCAGTGCTTGGTCGCATTTTTCGTTGATCAAGTCCAGCTCGTCAAGTAGTAGAAGATAATTCAGCCCCTCTTGTTTGGGGAGAAGTCTGCGATGGATTCCAGGAAAATTTATCTCTGGATGCCATAAACGAGAGTGAATGGATTTTCTCCTGTAGCTCGTCGTGGAGTCATTCGATGAGACCAGAGTACTCCCTCGAGTTCATCGGTCCATCGACCTTTCTTTTTCGTCAAGGCGTTTCTTCAGGCCATCAAGGATTGTCTTGTTTACTGGTTTGGCTTGGCCGTTTCCTTCTGGATATCGTGGCGTGGACTTGCTAAGTCGAATCTTTCATTTTTTGCAGAAAACTTCAAACCTCGTCGAGATAAACTGTGAATCGTTGTCGGTGACAATCTCGTATGAAACTCCATGTCGGCAGATGATGTTTTTTCATACAAAGTTTTCTACTTGAGCATCCTTTATGTTGCCGTAGGAATTCGCTTCAACCCATTTGGACAAATAGTCTGTTAAAACAAGTAGAAACATTTCTGCATAGATCGGTGTAGAGGCTCGATGATGTCCATGGACCATCTTATGAATGGACAAGGTGCCGAAATCGAAGACAGTAGTTTAGCTTGTTGATAGATCATCGGCGCGTATCGCTGACATTTTTTGCACTTGGCATAAAACTTTTCGCAATCCATCACCATAGTCGGCCAGAAGTAGCTGTGACATTTTATTTTGAATGCTAGAGCTCGTCCGCCAGAATAATTTCCTCAACATCCACTGTGGACTTCTTCCATGATTCGCATGGCTTCCTTCCCTTCTACGCAAGCCAACAACAGTCCCGAGAATCTCCATTTGAAGATATTTCCGTTAAGTAAAACGTACCAAGCTGCTTGAGCTTAGAGTTTGCGAGCTGCCCATTTGTAGGATGGAAGATCGCCATCAGCGATGTAGCCTCGTATTGTGTCCATCCACACTTTATCATATCCATATTCTCCGTTAATTGGTTGCTGATCTTCATCCATTTCGGTTACCTCATCCTCGGGAAAAGGATCGTTGTTAGTTTCGACTTCCATGTCAGTAGCGTGATCTTTGTTTGTGATTGTTGCATCGTGTTTGATTGGAGGCGTGCTCGCAAGATCTCTTCCATTGTGACTGCGGTGTCTTCTTCTTGGAGAACAGGTTTTTTGGGCATATCTTGCGCTTGCCTAGCTGCTTGAGCTCGGGTTATCGCATTGAAGGAATCAGAGATGTTGATATTTGGACGCTCGATGAACTCTACCGGGTTGACCCTCTTTAAGCCTGGGTCGGAGGTGGATGCAAGTGCTGCCATTGCATCCGCCGAAGTATTTGCTTTGCGGAGTATCGGATAAGTGTGAATTCCTTGAATTTTGCAGCTAGCTCTTGAACGAATTTTAGATATGCCTTCATCCTTTCGTATTTTGCTTAGTATTCGCCATTGAATTGGTTTACCACCAGCTATGAATCACAGAGTGCGTTGATGCTTTCGACTTTAATTCCATGGGCAAGCCTTAGACCGGTGATTAAATCTTCGTATTCTGCCTCGTTGTTAGACGTTTGGAATGCCAACCGAAATGATTGTTCCAGGACCTTGCTAGTTGGAGAGGTTAGGCTTATTCCTACTCCAAAACCATGTTTCGAGGATGACCCGTCGGCATGAAGCATCCATGTTGGATTAGGCGCTGGTTCTTCCACGCTTTCTTACGGGAGTTCGATCAAGAATTTTGCCAGTACTTGGGATTTTGCGCAGGTTCTGCTCCGCTATTCGATGTCGTATTCACTCAACTCTATTGCCCATTTTGCCAACTTTCTGGACTGGCTGGGACTATGTAGGACAGATCGTAAAGGGAAAGTGGTTAGGACCACTATGGAGTGTGACTAGAAGTATGACCTTAGTTTTCGAGCTGGCATCACAACGGACAATGCCAGCTTCTCCATCTGCTGGTATCAACTTTTCGCGTCGGTCAAATTTTGACTTACATAGAAAATGGGTTTCTGTTCGCCTTGCTCTTCTCGAATGAGTACCCCACTTACTGCGGTAGCCGAGAAGGCTGTGTATAATAGCAAGGGCTCCCCTTCCACAGGTTTTGCGAGCACTGGAGGATTCATTAGATAGCTCTTCAGCTGTTGGAATGCTTCTTCGCATTTCCCGGTCCATTCAAACTTCTTGATTCCTCTCAGGATGTCGTAGAATGGCAAGCACATGTTCGTGGATCATGAAATAAAATGGTTCAAAGCTGCAACGCGTCTTGTAAGCCTCTGGACTTCTCGCTTTGTTTTGGTGAGGCCATCTGGATTAGGGCGGTGATCTGCTTCAGATTTGCCTCGATACCACGGTCAGTTACCAAGTATTCTAGGAATTCTCCTAACATGACTGCGAATCTACACTTGGTTGGGTTGAGCTTCATGTTCAGTTGTTCGAAGCATTCCTTCAGATGGGTTACGTGGTCCTTTTCTTTAAGTGACTTTACAAGCATGTCATCTATGTAAACCTCCATCGTTTTGCCGAGCTGGTCTGCAAACATCTTGTTTACCAATCGCTGGTAAGTCGCTCTGGTGTTTTTGAGGCCGAAGGACATCATCTTGTGGCAGTATATCCCACGATCGGTGATGAATGTGGTTTTCTCTTGGTCGTCATGATTTATGAAAATTTGGTTGTATCCGGAGAAAATATCCATGAATGAGAGGAGTTTGTTTCCCGCCGTAGCTTCCACCAGTCGATCGATGTGTGGAAATGGGAAGCTATCATTTGGGCATGCCTTGTTAAGGTCGGTGAAGTCGATGCAAACTCGCCATTTTCGTTCTTCTTCTTCACTACTACGGGATTGGCTTGCTTCGACGATTGATCGTACCTTTAACAGTCGCTTCACCTCGTTGTTCACGGCCTTAGCTCATTCTGGTCCCAACTTTCTTCTTTTTTATTTTACTGGTTTGAAGGTCGGGTCTATATTTAGCTCGTGGCAGGTCATGTTGATGTCGATGCCTGGCATGTCCCCGGCGCTCCAAGCAAAAGTATTTATATTCTTTTTTAGGAAGGAGATCAATAATTCCTTTGATGTTTCGCCTAGCTTTGTTCCGATCTCCACGCAGTGTTCTGCTTGCACGTCGTCGATGCAAACTGAGATTACGGGGCCATATGTTGGGGTCAGACCCGTTCCGATGATATTGCATGGGTCTTCACCGTTCTTCTCTCCGTCGGCAGTCATCTCTCCGGATCTTGTGTGCGGTTGTTCTTTGGAGTCAGAATGTTTCTAGACTCTCCACAGACGGCGCCAAATTGTGGGTGTCGAATACCACAATACTAAATTTGTTAAGGAAAAAGTTAGGGAACTGAAACTTCTATGAGAAAGAAACAAGCACGAAAAATCCAAAGATGGTTTTTATTAATTTGCTTTACGAGCTCCGAATACAAGGATTGTTTAGAGAAATTGCAAGTATTCCGTGGTAGGTCAAAATCTTCTTTTAGGGTACAAGTACATGTGTATTTATATGCAAAATAAATCGGTAGTTTTCAACCCTAAACTGATAAGGAAACTTTCATTTTTCTTCGCTTCTTTCCTTTCTTTATGACTATCCTTCATTTTTCTCGTAAATCTTCTAGGTCAACAGAAAGTTATATGCTTCTCACTTTGACTCGGTCTATTGTATCTCGAAGCCGCCGACCTACATCGCCGATATGGATGAGGATTTCTACAACGTCGTTGCTCCATCTTGTTCTTGGACTCGCCATTCCTACTCACGCCTCAACTTGTCCCCTCTCTTTAACGGCTTAACCAGGTTTATGTCCATACTTAACCATTTTCGCCTATAGATCCCAGTGAAGTGGGATCTGACCCCAACAGAAAACATATGTCAAGATATTAGTTTTTGGTCAGAAAAAAATCAGAACTTGTTAATTTTATCATTTAAAGAGGTGTTAAAATATCGTTGCACATATACTTGCAAAACATCGCATTTTGAACGTTTCTTTCTACTCAAATTGTATTTATCATCCGCATTGGCTAATTGGTATTTTTCCGTGACTATGTAATTTCTCAATTTGCATAATGTAATGACTTGACAAAATAAAAATGAGATACATGTTCAATTATTTATATAATATTACTTATAAAATTTGTCCCAAATGGGATTTTGGAAATTTTGTTTTCCGTTCCGTTTCTGAATAAGAATCAATTTTTTTATTTATGGGAATACATTTATGTATGGAATGCAAATTCAAGACAAGAATGAGACGGAATGCGATGAACCAAGATATGACGGAAATTTTGCTCAACTCTAAATTTTTATTAAAAACTTCGCGCATATGCGTGGGTATTGGCCTAGTATATAGTAATAACAAGATAACTAATACTTTTATAGTAGTTTTTTCATCTAATCAAACTGTTTCGGAGAATTGTTTTCCTCTTAAACAACCACTGGGGGATCCGCTCCTGCGCAATCAACAAACACGTGAAGGCCTCGGAAAACACGATGGGGGGGTGTTTTCCGACGGCTCTCCGACGCTCAAGTCAAAAAGAGCGAATAAAGAAGGAAGAGAAAAGACCACGAGGAGACGTGGAGAGCGAAAGGAAGGAAGTCAGAAAATGAAAGAGAGAGAGAATGGATAACTCTGGGCCGAAAGGGGTGGTCCGCGGAGTATCTCTAAGAGTTTCGTGGAAGAAATTTGGTGGTCAAGCTAAAATAGAAAGAGAAAGAGTTGTTTGAGCAGTATTCCGGCCAAAGGACAGCCGGAGAAGAAGAGGAATCCGATAAGAGATCAGAAACAATGGTCCTAAACAACCGGAAATGAGACTAAAGCTAAAGGGATTGAGCCCTAGTCTCGGAAAGATAAGCTGAGTATAAGTGATTTTTAGATCAGAGATTCAGTCCCCTTTTACGAAGGAGTTAGAGTAGTATTTATAGACTTTTACTTGCCCGGGCTCGGATACCGGGTTCTGCGTCCTTGGCCGGATCGGGTCTGGACTTCCGGGTTTGACTCGGTAAGGTGTGCTCAAGTGCTTTTTACCTATTTTTCTTGTCTTCTTGCACCACTTGGCTGACCATACGGCTCTACTATGCTGCACCTGACCTTCTGTACTAGTGGCAGCGTCTGACACGACGGGTTAGACGCCGGAGTGCTCCCTCGAAATCAGTTTTTTTTACGCTTTAATAGTCTCTTGAGTATGGACCACCTGTTTTTACCCTTGCATACACAAAGTAAACATTTTTTACCCTTTGACCAAGAACTGAAATATGAAATACCATAAGAATTTGAACTTAGCGTCTAAAGAAGATATTTCATACCTAGCCCGAGTTCTTGATACGGGAACTCGGGCGTCGTGCTCCATCTCCGGATGTCAGGAAGGGAGATACTTGTACGTCTGATCACCTAGTTCCGGACCCCGACCACCCCGTGTAGCGGGTACGCTCCCCATAATAAGGTCAGGCCTAAGTGACTTCACCTATATGTTTGGGCCATTGTAGATTCAGACCCAAACTCTCTTGTGGATCCTTGTCAAGAGACAAACTCCACCAAAAGAGTTAAGTGTTTCCACCGCGATGTGGGATACGTGACTTCAGGCGATTCGATTAACCAAAAAAAAAATATTTTATCCCCAACACAAATTTAAATCGCTTTATCATTCAAAAACATAGGATAAACGGATCGCAGTATTACGTATTACCATTCATAAATTTGATTAATCATATATCGTATTAAAACCGCATCGCTCCCACACTTGTCAGAATCACACTTAAATTGGAGACTTTGGAGTGCAATTTGGAATCCTATAAAAACCGGTAAGCGACCTCGATTTTACATGATTTCGGTTTTCGTCAAAACCAAACCGATTCAATCATGCAAACATTGGAAGACGGTTTCTTGTCATTAGTTGTTGTTGGTTACTCACTTTCTTAAGTATATCGTGTAAATTAACTTCCGAATTTGCCAAATATGAAAAGTCAAAGTCAAACTAATCCGTATGGAATCAGGGAACGTCTAGAATATTCAACTATTAAAAGCATTTTGCCTACTCTGTTGAAAAAAACATTCATTAATTAATTCCTGTATCTGATTTCGGTGAAAATCTTTAATAATTATTATAAAAAAAATTGTCGGCCGGTGAAAATCTTCATTTAAAATCTAAACCAACCCTTAATAAATTATACAAACAAAAAATGTAACAATTTCCACCCAACGACTTCCGTTACCGTTTTGTTAAATTGACGAGAGAAGAGCGCTTTTCTCAACTAGCCGTTTAACGGACGTTTATCTTACCAAGCTCCGAAGCTCTGGTTCGTAAAAACCGAACCTCGCTCAATTTACATGTATGTTTTTAGATATTTATTAAAAACGCGCTCCCAAAATATATAAGATTGGATTATATGTTTTATCTGATTTTTCAGACCGAACACAGAAACAAAAACAAACGCGAATTTTAAGAGTTTTGTTCGAGCTTAAGGTTCCAGATTTCGTTTTTTTCCCTTCGATTGATTTCTAGGTAATGTTGATTTCCTTCGATTGATTATTATACTCTTCCATTGTTATCGTTCAATTTTGTGTGTTTGCGATTGGATTTTCATTTGTAGGATATTAGGGTTTGATTCTGGAGATCGAATCATATCCTATCTCTCTTTTTGTTTGTTTCTCGAATTTGGGGCTTTTCTCGATTAGGGTTTCTTTGTTTCTTGGAAAATCTTTAAAGCATCAAATCCTTTTTTACTCATATGCTACGCATTTCCAGAATAACTTTTGTTTTCCTGGAAATTTTCGCCTGTGGATGAGATTATAGGTGTTGAATTTAAATTGATGTTCTTAGGGTTTTAAATGTCCTGCTTTAAGGGATGCTTTTGATTTTTGGTTTTTAAAGTAAGTGAGCTTCTTGTTACAGATCAACAACTTTGGTGTTAAGTTTAAGTATGGCCGATCATCTGAGTTTATGTACCGATCGTCTCATAACATCTGAGAGCTTGAAGTCAGAAAACGATTCTGAGTCTTCGGATTCTTCTGGAGAAAGTTCCAAGCCTCAAGGCACAGACTTGGCTTCTTCATCTGTGAATGAAGCTGAGGAACCGAGGGAGTACTATGCTGTTGCGGATGAGGAAGAACCGCTTCTCCAATCTGTTGAGTGCCGTATATGCCAGGAGGAGGATACCACTAAGAACCTCGAGGCTCCTTGTGCTTGTAATGGCAGTTTGAAGGTAAAATAATGCGACTTTCATAAAGTTTTTTTTTTAATATAAAATCCATTGTGTTTCATTGTTCTTCGTTTTGATGGTATTGGTTTGAAAATTTTGAATACCCAGTATGCTCACCGCAAGTGTGTTCAGCGTTGGTGTAATGAGAAAGGCGACATAACCTGCGAAATATGCCACCAGGTAATCAATCTCTCATACTCTGCTGCTAAATGTTGTATCTTTATGTCAATATACCGATCTAAGTTCATAGCTTTTAAGGTACCACCAATGCAAATTAGTTTTAACTTTTGGATGATGAAACGAATCAACAGTAACCCATTTCTCCATTAATACCATTTTTAATTACGATGCTGTATCTGTCTCTGCTAAATGTTGTCTCTTTATGTCAATTTATCGGCCTAAGTTCATAGCGTTTAAGGTACCACAAATGCAAATTTTATTTCACCCTTTGATGAAGAAATGAAACCCACATCTTCATTTCTATATTACTGTTGTAGTTACTATGTTATGCACCTCTCCTGAATTGGAGGTCTTGATTGCTTCTTTCTACTTCTTGGGACTTTTCTATGTTAGTTTAGAATGGTTCATCTTGTTATTGCTGCTCAAGTGCTTAATCATCTACCCGCTTTTAACTACAAAAGAATGCCGATTACCACTTGTAAAAAGTTATTTTTTTTGTTCTTTATGATAAACAGCCTTATCAACCTGGATATACAGCACCCCCGCCTCCTCCTCCTGATGAAACTATAATTCACATTAGGTAAGTTTTGCGAATCTATGTTTTTGGCTATTTTACTGACTTGAACAGCAAATTGATATTCGATTAGTAAAAAAATTATTTAAACAAAGAGAATTATGACTTGATGAATTGTCGTACAAGTGGATTCTCCGTAACCATTAATAACGAAACTGATATCTTCTAAATAACCTATCAATTTAATAAAGTAATGACCTGTGTTCCACATCCATTTTCTTAAGTTTATACATTCAATTATATCTTACTTTGGCATGATATGATTCTGGTATGGTATGGAGAATGTTTATGATGTGATGGATATTGATTACTTACATTATCTATGCATGTAAGATTCTGAAAGTTGCTTTATTTATTGGTAATATCATGAGAAATATGATACTTTTGAAATGTCTCCATATTTATATAGATTTCCTTGCTGCCATTATTTCTTTCTTAATCTTGCATATTTAGGTATATACCTTCGTTTTGTGATTACCTCCTTTATTCCAGAGCCTCATTTTTCTTGACTTGTTTCTGATTCTGTTATTGAAAACACATCCTGCAGTGACGATTGGGAGAACGGAGTTCCCTTGGACTTGAGCGACCCACGCATTCTGGCAATGGCAGCTGCAGAACGCCATTTCTTGGAAGCTGACTATGACGAGTACTCGGAGTCTAACTCAAGCGGAGCTGCCTTTTGTCGCTCTGCTGCTCTCATCGTAAGCTTACCATTTCTCAGTTATCTTGTTGAGAGCATAGTTTCTTACATGTTAATTGGATGTTCTTTTCGTTTTGATCATCTCATCTGCAATTGTAACTCATCAATACTAATGCCTGCTTTCTACTTCTGTAATGGCAGCTAATGGCACTTTTACTGTTACGAGATGCGCTAAATCTCACAACTAACTCAGATGACGAGGACGATCCAACTGCCTTCTTCTCTGTATGAACATCTTTACTTACTTTCCCTGCTTCTTCATACCGTCTCTGAGTACACACTTCTTTGAGTTTCTTGTTAATGTTTGACTGAGTCTTTGGTTGGCTCTCTCTGGTTTCAACAGCTATTTCTTCTTCGTGCCGCCGGTTTTCTTCTCCCATGTTACATCATGGCATGGGCCATCGGTATACTACAACGCCGGAGGCAAAGACAGGTGTGAACACGAAAATTCTCTCTATCGAACTCTGTTAAATTGTAAATACTCAATCTAACAGACAAGACAATGAACTGCTTTTATTTCTATGAAATCATCAGGAAGCAGCGGCTCTAGCTGCCGCAGAAGTTGCTTTCATGATACACGGTGGTGTGCCCCAACGCAGGGGACTACACTTTGCTGTAGCACCGGAGGCACCAATATCCCACCCAACTGGTGTCTGATCCTTCCCGGCAATGATTCTCCGGTAAGAAAGAGTAAGACTATAAGACAAAACCCTGAGCTTGGTTGTAAGAACTTCCCACCTACTTATGCTTCTTCACATGTTATTATCTTCCTCGTATGTTTATGTTCTCTGAATCTGTTAAATGTTACTTCTCTGCTCCCAAATGTTGACACAGAGCTCTCACGGCACTATGTACAGTCTTATTGTTATTATGATTATTTTTCATAATCATTTTTATTTACTTTTTAGAAAAAAATTAGTTAAAATCTTTTTCATAATCTTCCACTGGTACTACCTTGTCATCCGAACCATGAACCGTCAAGGCTTTGCATTCTTTGTCAATCTTGAGGTAAGCTTGATGCATACCCTTGTTTAACCTGTCCAGTAAGCTCTCCTCGGTAACACGGAACACGGATTCTCCCTCTTTAGCATTGATGAATCCATGTTGCTTAATTCTATCAAGGAAATTTTCTCCAAGACGTATGCCTTTTTTCAGATCATAACGTCCTGAGATCTTGACTACATTGTGGATATTATTATCGCGATACTTGGAAGCATAGAGGAGGACCACATTACCTCCTCTACTGTATCCGAGAATTGTGGTAACCACACGGTTCGTGTTTGATAACATAATGTAGATCATCAGCTTCATAGTTGTACTTGGCGAACTTCCCTGAATCGAATCCATGTTTGTTTTGTTCTTAATGGGAAAGCTAACTGGTGGAGAATGGATGCTTGACAGATATAAATCACTGGAGTTTTGAGCTTTTCAAAGCTTTTTGATTCAAATCTAATATATCATCCAATAAATAAGTCTGCTCCTATATATAAATAGATGTACTATGCCATAAGTATGAGCAAATTTATTTGTTTCAAGACATACGTATTAAAAAAAACTATCAGAGGTTTATTTGAATCATATAAAATTTAATTTGTCGGCAGACTTAAGTTTGACAAATTTGTTTTTAATTAACGCATTTCATCGAACTCTTTCATGCAATGTCTGCAATGTTGCCGAAAAATGTAGGATTTTGACCAGATTATAGTGGATATGCAACAAATCTACAAAAAATAAGATTTACGATTTTACAAAAACAGTTTTGATAAAACGAACCAAATTCAAAACTTAGAGGAAACTTAATCAAGGGACAACAGTGACGAACACCAACGGCTCCACGACGGTGACCAAAAGACCATTTGAAGATGAACAGTCACAGAAGAAGTTATGAAAAATCATTCGATGAAAAAACCGGCGGATAAAAAGAGAGAGAAAGAGGCGTGGCAAAGGGAGATATGCGATAAATCTATATAGAGAAAAACGAGAGAAATCCGGCGATGAAGAACAAGAGATTATGCATGGAGAAAAAAATAAGACAAACGAGAGAAAGAAATGAGAGAAAAGCGTTGGTGGTAGAAAGATGGAAGAAAATTTTTAGGGTTTTTCTTTTTTTTCAGTTTTTATACATAAATTTAAAAAATAAATGAAAATGGTATGAATTATAAATATTTAGTTTTAAAACGTAAATATATAAGTCTTTTGGCAAAATATTAAAGTTGGTTTAGTTAGACCTTACTCACCAAAGTTGTTTTAGTATTCAACAAACTTTGCAAGGTTGTTTTAAACCCCGGCCTCCGGTAAGTTTGAATGGGGATATGGATCTCACTCTTAAGGTGTATAAACCCTATTACTGATGTCTAGGATGATGTCCGGCTCCAAACCACCTTTGGGAGCAAGATGTAAACATCATCCGTAGGATAAAGATATCGGCCAGATTGAAAGACTCATTTGTTTGGGCCTTCTCCAAAACGGGTTCCTACACCTCTCAAAGTGGTTACAAGCTGCTAGACTCGCTCCCGGATATGCAGCCGGTTCATGCACCAACCCTATCCCCTTTAGAGAAAAATATATGGTCGAAGCTCTGGAAAACTAAAACTCTCCCAAATATTTGCCATTTCTTATGGAGAGCATTAGCTGGAGCACTTGCGGTGTCTGAGAGACTGCGCTCTCGAGGATTTCAAACTGATATGTTATGCTCATCGTGTCGATCAGAGCCGGAAACTATTTGCCATGTACTGTTTCATTGTCGAGTTGCTAGAGATACTTGGGAGTTTTCATTGATACCACTGCCCCCTGCAGGTTTCTCCCACAACTCTGTTCTTCTGAATTTGCATCATCTTTTGACTTGCTGTACACGTCAAGAGTCTTCCTCCAATGTATGTCTGGCCTTTCCCTGGATTCTATGGCATATTTGGAAGGCCCGAAACGTGTTTGTGTTTGAAAAAAAAGGTTGCATCCACACATCATTCTATCACAGGCTCAGGAAGAAACCGAGATTTGGATGAATGTGAATAGAATTGAAATTCCAGTTTTAGTTTTGGATGTGCCGCGAAACGCACCACTATCATCGTGGCAGAGACCCAATCAAGGTTTTTTGAAATGCAATGTGGGATCCTCATGGATCAATGTTCAACATAATAGTGGAGCGGCGTGGTTGCTAAGAGATCATACTGGATTTACCTTGCTCCATAGTCGACGTTCGTATTCTGGAGTACCTTCGACACTTGAGGCTGATCTGCTAAGCTTATACTGGGCGGTGGAACGCCTAGGAACTCTGAATCACAGGTCAGTGGTGTTCGAATGTTCTTCGACTCTGGTCATGAATGCCATCAACCATCCTCATAATTTTCCCTTGCTCCGTCATCTAATTGCGGACATTTGTGCTATTCTGGCCACCTTTGTGTTCTGGGATATGACGACAACTCTCCCTGAGAATAATAGCATCGCGTCGGCGATTGCACTCAGTGTTACACGAGAGAAACGCTATCAATCCTATATTGCATAAGGTCGACCGATTTGGCTACAAGAGGCTATTAGTGTGGAATGTGATAACATGGTAATCTGAGATTTTTATCTCTTTAAACTCTGATGCTTTCTCCATTCCTTCTTTTTCTTTCAGCAATAGTATTGATGCTGCTTCCTTATGGATCTCTGTTGGATCCCTTCTCTTTGTTATGGCCTTCTGGCTCATATGATGTACTCTGCTTTTTAGCTCCCTTAATAAACTCCTTTTTCAGTGTGAATTTAAAAATCCAAAGTTTCAATTTTTCCTTTTCAATTTCAATCATATATCTTGTTTAAGAAATCATGCATCTTTTCCAGCGTTGGGAGCTCCGGCGGCACTTCTGTAATAAGGCTCTTCGGAAACTAAGGTAAATCGATTTGATTGGAGATGAAAAGAGTTAGTGACGAGTCAAGGTAATGGGTTTGAGGCAGATACAGAACCATTGGATTGAAGTAACAATGGAATTCATAGTTTCTTTTCACCAGTGATCTCAAGATTTCCTTCATGAAGAAGAAATTGTGAGGGCTTCTGAGGAAGAAACGACGTCCGATCTAAAGATGGTGGTGAATCTTACTCGGGGTAATTTATAATCGTCCAAAGAGTCGCCTCGAAGAGAGCGGTTGCGTTTTTGGAATGACGGATACAACATTTTAGAACTGTTGTCGGAAGCATTGGATTTTGTTATGCGGTGTGTAATATGGAGGTTCAGCCAACATATGCTACCCTTGCACACAATTCGCATTAGAAAAAGTTCGAATATGGAGAAAAAAAATAATTGATTTAATGATCAGTTAGCGAGTAATGCTTATCTACGAAAAGCATCGTCAAATTCACTTATTTTAATGTATATTTTTTAAATTCACTTTTTAAGAAGATTTTTTGAAGAAAAAAAAAGAAGAAAACTTCCGATAATGAAGTTTTGCAGCTGTATACAAGATTTGAACTCATTTACTTTACATAGACATAGGGATGTTAAATAGGGTTATTCGATGCATCCTGGCCCTGCAATTTAAGAACCCGACCCTGAATGAATCCTGACTTTAGATGAACCTTGTCAGATATTAAACAAAGGGTTTAGACCCTGGTTCTGGATGAGCCCTGTCAGATATTAAACAAAGGGTTTAA